>CAMRHE010001653.1:0-56912 GCA_947044405.1 Leptodactylus fallax
ATGTCACCTGCAGTCCCATGTAACACCACAGATAACACACAGTGATAACTCTCTGAGTACAGATAATGGAGTAGATGTCACCTGCAGTCCTATGTAACACCACAGATAACACAGTGATAACTCTCTGAGTACAGATAATGTAGTAGTGTCACCTGCAGTCCTATGTAACACCACAGATAACACAGTGATAACTCTCTGAGTACAGATAATGTAGTAGATGTCACCTGCAGTCCTATGTAACACCACAGATAACACAGTGATAACTCTCTGAGTACAGATAATGTAGTAGATGTCACCTGCAGTCCTATGTAACACCACAGATAACACAGTGATAACTCTCTGAGTACAGATAATGTAGTAGTGTCACCTGCAGTCCTATGTAACACCACAGATAACACAGTGATAACTCTCTGAGTACAGATAATGTAGTAGATGTCACCTGCAGTCCTATGTAACACCACAGATAACACACAGTGATAACTCTCTGAGTACAGATAATGTAGTAGATGTCACCTGCAGTCCTATGTAACACCACATATAACACAGTGATAACTCTCTGAGTACAGGTAATGTAGTAGATGTCACCTGCAGTCCTATGTAACACCACAGATAACACACAGTGATAACTCTCTGAGTACAGATAATGTAGTAATAATAATAATAATAATAATAATAATAATAATAGTCCTTTAATAGTCCCACAGTGGGGAAATTCAGTGTGTTACAGCAGCAAAGATAAGATAAGCAGATACAAATACAACATGTACAGGAATGTTCCAAGGTGAGAGGCATTACATTAATAGCAGACAGACAGATAGGACGTAGCAGAGGGGGGGGGGGATATAACAGGCAGAGAGATATTTCAGTTCTCTGTGTGTAATGATCTCCGCTTAGGTCGGTGTTGGTTGTACAGCCTAACCGCGGTGGGGAGGAAAGACTTCCGATAGCGCTCCTTCTCACACCTAGGGTGGAGCAGTCGGTCACTGACAGTACTGCCCAGCGCGATCACAGTCTCATGCATGGGATGGGACTTCTTCTTCTGCATGGAGCACACCACGGACAGTATCCTTCTGTCACCCACCACCTGCACTGGGTCCAGTGGGCTCCCCAGGACAGAGCTGGCCCTTCTAATCATCTTGTCAAGTTTATTTCTGTCCCTGGTTGATATACTGCTCCCCCAGCAGGCCACTCCAAAGAAGATGGCTGATGCCACTACCGAGTTGTAGAAAGTCCTAAGAAGTGCCCCCCGGATTCCAAAGGCTCTCAGCTTCCTAAGCAGGTAGAGCCTGCTGTGGCCCTTCCTGTACAGGGCCTCCATATGATCTGCCCAGTCCAGCTTATTATTAAGGAGCAAACCCAGGTACTTATAGGTGTTCACAATCTCGATGCCCGTCCCCAGGATGTCCACTGGTTTAGGAGGGCATCTGCATTTACGGAAGTCCACCACCATCTCCTTGGTCTTCCCCGCGTTAATCTTCAGGTGGTTCCGGTGGCACCAGTCCACAAAATCCTGGTTCAGTTCTCTGTACTCCCTGTCATCATCATAGTCTATTATTGTCAGATCCTTTGCAGGTGATATTGGTGCAGACCTCCCCCGCCCCCGCAGGTATCTCCAGTGACAGATCTCCAGAACAGCGCGCTTTCCTTAAGTGCTTATTCACACAGTGCTGTGCAGTATACGCTGTTCATACTTGTGTCTTGTGATCCTGGCATATAGTTGAATGTTTTGCCACCAGTATAACAAGACAGAGATCACCTCCTCCCCCGCTAGTCTTTTAATCATGGGGTAATAGTCTCCGCCTCTGGAAGGAGGGGCAAAAATCCTATAAAAGTGCCCTGGGCGGGGCTTCTGGATGACGGGAGTCGGCTGAGTCTCTGCAGGTGAGAGATACAAATCCTGACACATGGGAGGTGTTTGAAGGCTTTGTAGGGGCGTATTCACACTGCCTGGAAGTAACCGCCTGCAGATTTTTATAGGTGACATGTTGGATAAATTTATTTCCCACTTAATAACCACATTTCTGTGCCAGTACTTAGAGGGCGTCTTTATAAATGTATTTCTCCTGTCTGTCGCTTCTGAGTCCCCTTTGTGTAAGTCTTATTAGTGGCAGCCGCTGCTGGGTGACTTGGGGAGTGTTCTCACAGGACTGAAAGCTGCAGCTTCGCCACCACAGGTCAGACCTGTTAAATTCAGCGGTGTTTCACATGAATGGGCTCCCTGAGCATGGTGTCACAAAGATGGCCGCCCGCCATCCAGAGTCTACCAGATCCCACCAGATCCATGTGTGTTATGCCAGAAACTCAGGTAAAATGGACCTGGAGTAGGCTGTGGATGTGACGCATCTAGACTGGGGGAGGCCGTGGATGTGACGCATCTAGGCTGGAGCTGGGGGAGGCCGGTGGATGTGACGCATCTAGGCTGGAGCTGGGGGAGGCCGTGGATGTGACGCATCTAGGCTGGAGCTGGGGGAGGCCGTGGATGTGACGCATCTAGGCTGGAGCTGGGGGAGGCCGTGGATGTGACGGATCTAGGCTGGAGCTGGGGGAGGCCGTGGATGTGACGCATCTAGGCTGGAGCTGGGGGAGGCCGTGGATGTGACGCATCTAGGCTGGAGCTGGGGGAGGCCGTGGATGTGACGCATCTAGGCTGGAGCTGGGGGAGGCCGTGGATGTGACGCATCTAGGCTGGAGCTGGGGGAGGCCGTGGATGTGACGCATCTAGGCTGGAGCTGGGGGAGGCCGTGGATGTGACGCATCTAGGCTGGAGCTGGGGGAGGCCGTGGATGTGACGCATCTAGGCTGGAGCTGGGGGAGGCCGTGGATGTGACGCATCTAGGCTGGAGCTGGGGGAGGCCGTGGATGTGACGCATCTAGGCTGGAGCTGGGGGAGGCCGTGGATGTGACGCATCTAGGCTGGAGCTGGGGGAGGCTGTGGATGTGCCCCCCGCGCAGTATAGTGCCACGTTAGTCACCCCCGATCTAATCCTTATTTTTCTTGTTTAAACCTGGGATGTGTCTTATTGTCTGAAAAATACCATAAATACTGGACGTGTTCAGTTTGGACCTTTACTTGATGGCAGATCCTGGTCAACGGAAATTTACTAAAAGTAGTTGAGGACCCCCACTCTTGGCCCTCGGTAGTCCATCATGGTAAAAACTGATGACGATTTATGATTTTGGAGTAGAAAAAGAAAAAAAAAAATCCTGGTGGCAGACGATGTATTTTATGCATTTTTGCCTCAGTTGTAATGACAAAGGGACAAAACACTGATACTTGATGCAACTGATAAATGTGAACCTACCACTTAGTGGATTCCACTGACATGAGCTCAACCTCGGGGAGGATACCTAGCCACCATTATCTCTCTAGGAAAGCTGTCCCTGCTTTACATCGCCATGTGGCAGACAACGTGGGCCTTTCCTTGGATATGTCAGTCTGGGGAAAGGTGCACACCACCGTTGACGTGGAGCAGTAATTATGGACAAGGACAATACATGGCTTTCACGGCCCATTGGGTCATTGTTTGCAGCGGCCACAATCCAAAAACGAAGCAAGGCAAGGTGCTAGTTCCACCCCAATTGTTCAGGCCCAGTTCCATCACCATACAGGACCCATCCACATTTCTCTGGACTTTCCCACCACAATCTTCACTAGGGTAAGCCATCACTTCCACTCCTCTTCCTCCTCCTCCTCTGTCCTCGTTTCATGGGTGTAAGGTGAAGTGCTGCCATGTGGTGTTACAATTATTGAGCCTAGATTAGAGGAGCCGCACAGCAGAGGATCTGCTTCAATGTATCCTACAGCAAGTATCCCGATGGATGGCTCCTCGACAACTGCACAAATATTGGGGCTGCAGTTACGACGAACACACTGTCCCTGTATGGCGTATATGTTTAATCTGGTTGTTCACCGCTTTATTAACCCTTCTACTGGCTTAAAAGAGGTGTCTTCATGTGCAGAAAAATCTCTGCACATTTCGGTCATTCTTGTGTCACAAAATACATCCTGCTCGCTTTCCAGTAATAAAACTTTCTGCATGTGTTCCATCTTATCTGAGACATTCCCTCTGTGGAACTCCACCTTAAACATGCTGGAGCGTCTGTGTGAGGAGCAGAAGGAGGTGAACAATTATTGCATGCAGCAGACCACAGGGACAATGTGTTACTTCAAGATACATCACTGGAGGCTCATGAGGAAAGTTCTCAAGCCCTTTGAAAAAGCCTCCAAACTTGTCAGCAGGGAGGACTGCAGCATCAGCAATGTGATTCCTGTATTGTATATCTTAAAGGAAACTTACACTTATGCAACAAGGTATGCAAAAGGAGGAACAGTCTCCACCTTAGTCAACATAATCGCCCAGTGTTGATGGAGGAGAATGAGGATCTGGGTTAGGGTCAGTATGATAGTGGAGCTAAGACTCCTAGACTGGAAAAGAGAGAGGAGGAAGACTCTCCCTTGGATGCAGAGGGGACCCTTGATATGTCACAGGCATAGCCGGGGGAGGAGGCTGACCCTTATCTCTTTCAAGTAGAAGAAGAAAATGACCATGCTGGGCAAGAACACCAGCCATGACAGACTCCTGGATCCACCCATACACTAGCAAGCATGGAAGGCTGTATACTCCGCTGCTTACATAGTGACAAGTGTATTATTAGCATCAAGCAGAGGGATAAGTACTGGATGGCAGTGATCTTACACCCTCATCATATAGGGAGAGCACTACAACTGCCAGGCACACGTGTACTGTATCCTGTATCCCAGGGTACAGCGAAGTCATGAACAAAGGAAGCTATTCCAAATCAATTTAGAAAAAACAAGATTTTACTTTGTGTAGTAACACCTATTTACCCGAAAAACACTCCCAATTATTTCCGTACACTCAGCCAGTAAGCTGAGGCCCTGGTGTTGTACAGCGCGGTGCCCTCTCATGTGCGGCTACAATACACTCCAAGCTTTTACCTATCTGCAGGCTGCAACTAACCAGCCGCTTGTTACCTTTTTATCACTCTAGTCACAGGAACAATTCAGTGAGTGTGATAGAGGCACCGGCGGTATAACACAAGAGCTTACACTCATCACAATACCCCTATTCCCCACAAAGTATAACCGAGTAAATATCAGAGAAGGTCAGCTGGCAAGCCAAAGAAATGTGACAACGTATTAAATGTCGCTTCTAGACTTCCTCAGAAGCTCCTCTCTGGGAGTTACAAGTCTATAGAATTCTCTGAGTCTTAGTCCTTTCTACTGAATAGGTAGATAATTCACCAGTAGTGTGGCCTGTGAAGATGAGGATGTTGAACTAGTCTAACTACAGGCCCTTACTCAGTCCCAAGCAATTTGTGCTAAAAATGTAATGCGGTGCGTGCACGATTACTTCTTACTGATCCAGATTTGTTGGGTACCTTTTAGCTTTTGTCTGGAACAGCTGGAAGCGGGGCTCATCCAAACATGCGATCTCAATGACAGGGCCACTTCTCAGCCGGGTCCTTGATAGTAATCTTCAACTTAGGATACTGTCTGAACAAACCCTGGAACAGTCTCTGCTTCAGTACCCCTTGTTATATCTCTGATCCCTTAGGAATCCACCTTCTCTCCCTTCAGTCCTTCTTCTTCTAAAAGTTCAAAGCACACTCCTAAGATGGCTGCCACACACACTCTGCTCCTTCTTGTAGTTCCACCTCTGCAGAACAGGGTCTCCACGTCACTACTCCAGGGAATTACAGAATTACAGTCTTTCCTTCCCTGAGGTAACAGTGGCCTCTTGTGGTCAAACAAACAAATGTCAGTTTATAAAAAAAATAAAAAAAAACCTTATTTATAGAAACAGGTACACTTATAACATGAGGGCTGTTTCCCCATCTTACATGCCACCTCACTAGAGGTTGATGTCCCTGGCAACCTTCCCCATACAAACTCATCCTGTGCATAGCGCTGTGGGGGTACACCAGCATTGGACCTGGCCGTCCTACGCAGAGTCACAGGATCAGGGGTATCGGGCACATCCAATGGTGATTGTTCTGCAGGCTGTGCAACTCTCTCCCTGTGTGGTAAACTCGTCACGACTGGGGTCCCCGGAGTGACTGGGGCAGGGACTATCCACAATTCATCGTCTAAGGGAGGTTCCCTAGTACTAGGGTTAGGAGCAAGCACCTCCTCGTCGGCCACTGGTTGCTCAAAGTTAGAGTCTTAACATATTACAGTGGAGGTTCCTTGAGGGTCCCCCAGTCCCTACTGGCTCTACTTCATACACTGGGATATCAGGGTCTACCCTCCCACTGCCCATCCAATTTTCCAGTTGGCCTCTTGGCCCTGACTATCACGCGGTCACCTGGAGCATACTCATCCATCTGCACTGGCCCTGGGTTGGAGTGCACTATTTGTCTCAGGCGTTCACCCACAACCTTGTGTACTGCTCTCAGTCGACGTCGGTGCTCTTGCACCCATGCAGTAGTGCTCCTCAGTGGAGGCTGCATAGGATCTGACATGTGGAGATCCTCAATCTCCTGGCCTGCTCTCCCTAACATCAGCATGTGTGGAGAGTAACCAGTGGTGCTGTGTACTCTATTGTTATAGGCCCACATCAGCGCAGGTAAGTACTCTGGTCAACGAGCTTTTTGATTATCCTCTAAAGTCCGCAGCATCTGTATCAAGGTGCGGTTGAACCGCTCGCACGCCTCGTTCCCTTGCGGATGATATGGGGTCGTGCGGGAACGTTCAATACCATAGAGCTGATACAGCTCACTCATCAAAGCACCCTGAAAACATGCCCCCTGATCTGAATGGATTCTCTGCAGACACCCAAACACTTGTATAAAGTGCTTACAGACTGCCTCAGCAGCTGATTCAGCTGTCTGATCTCTGGTGGGTACAGCCACTGCATACTTTGTAAAGTGGTCTGTCATGACCAAACAGTAAGTGTCCTGAGGTAGAGTACCCAATCTGTACATAGTCAATCATTAAGATTTCTAGGGGGCAGATGTTCGAATAGTTTGTACAGGGGCCCGTTGCTCGGGGCTTTTCTCAGCCCACAGGACCAACACTTGAGGCATGCCTCGGTTACCATTTCTCCCAAATCTAGACAATATACGAATCGCTGAAGCCATTGGTACGTCTTAACACTCCCAAAATGAGCCCCCCTCTCATGGGCTTCCTGAGCGGCCGCTGGTCCCAATGACATAGGGATGACAACCTGTTGCCGGTACTGCACCTCTGACTGTACGTATATGGTCTGACACAGGAGACCCTGGGTAACACTCAGCTTATTCCACTGTCTCAGTAACTTCTGACCTTCTTGAGTTAGGCTGGCCCGCATGTCCGGGTGGGGCCAGATGTTAGTCCGAATCCACTCTTTCACTTTCCAGAGGTCGGGGCAGCTATGTTGAATCCTTTCCCAATCTTCCAACGTCTTCCCCAACACCATCGGCATCCCTGAAGCCACCCCACTTGAATGTGTTATGTTCTGGAATGGCGGTACTCTGCCGAGGTGTGGGATTTCAATGTCTTCTAGCCCTTCGTCCCCACTCTTGGTCGGAAATCCTACAGGGACTTGAGAGGGCATAAGCGTTGCCGTTCTCGCTTCCTGACTGGAACTGGATGCGGTATTGGTACTTGGAAAAGCGAGCCATCCATCTCTGCTCAAGGGCACCTAGCTTGGTGTTTTCCAAGTGTGCTAACGGGTTATTGTCCATCATCACAATCACTTATGCACCCGTCAGATACTCTGCAAATCTTTGTCATGGCCCGTACCAGTGCCAAAAACTCCAACAAAAAAAAAAAAAAAAAAAAAAAGTTGTCAGGGTTGTGCTTAGATTCCCTTAGAGACCGACTGCCATAGGCAATCACCCTCTCCCGTCCGTCTTGAACTTGAGATAGCACGGCTCCAAGACCATGTAGACTTCCATCCGTGTACAACAAGAACGGACAATCAAACTGCATAGGCCAGGATCGGATTACTGATGAGTTTTTTTTTTTTTTTTTTTTTTCAATGCCTCAAAGGCTCCTTGCTGTCTTGGCCTCCACTCAATGGGGCGATTTTGGGGATCCTCCAGCTGTGCCTCTCAGCAGCTCATTTAGTGGACCGGCGAGATGTGCGAACTTGGGTATAAATCTCCTGTAATAACCGGCCAATCCTAGAAAGGCCTGCACTTCCCGTAGGGTTCTTGGCTGGGGCCACTTCTGGACAGCCTCCACCTTGCTGGGGGCTGCTTGTACCCCTTCTGAAGTGACCACATGTCCCAAGTACTCTATTTGCTGCTGAAACAGTTGGCACTTCTTGGGCTTGATTTTTAGCCCATGGTCTTGCAGTCGTTCCAGGACCTGTTGCAGCTTTTGAAGATGATCTTCAAATGAGGTCCCAAACACCACAACGTCATCCAGATATATCAGTACTGACTGAAAGTTTAGGTCACCCAGACAGAGCTCCATCAACCGCTGAAATGTCCCTGGAGCGTTGGACAGACCAAACACCATTCTGTCGAACTCATAGAGTCCCATGGGTAAGATAAAGGCTGTCTTCGCCTTGTCCTTTTCAGCCACTGGCACTTGCCAATATCCACTGGCCAGGTCAAGCGTGGAGAAATACTTGGCACGACCCAGGGAGGATAGTGTCTCTTCGATCCATGGAAGAGGATAGGCATCGCGTACGGTCTGAGCATTCAGTTTCCGGTAATCTACACAGAACCTGAGATTTCCGTCTTTCTTCCGCACAAGGACCACCGGAGCAGCCCATGGGCTTTTACGCTCCTGTATCACCTGATTCTCCAGCATGCTGGCCACCATATCTTTCACCTCCTGATACATCTTGGGCGGGATTTGCCTGTACCACTCCCGATCTGACGCAGCGTTGCCAGTAGGGATTTCATGTTCAATGGCGGTAGCACACCCGAAGTCTTCATCATGTCTTGAGAACACCTCCTGGAACTCCCACAGAGTGTCTTCCAGAAGTTTCTGTTGCCCTGGGGTCAGAGACCGGGAGTCCACTCCCTTTAGAGACATGATCACTCGACCGTTCCATTCTGCTGTTGGGGGTCTGTTTTTGCTGGACCTCCACAGCATAGGTCCAAGCCGACCTCCCATCAAGCTGTAGCATGAAGCTCTTACGG
Source organism: Leptodactylus fallax (assembly GCA_947044405.1). Lineage (NCBI taxonomy): Eukaryota > Metazoa > Chordata > Amphibia > Anura > Leptodactylidae > Leptodactylus > Leptodactylus fallax. Next base: position 9,103 of record CAMRHE010001653.1, read on the forward strand.
CGAAGGACGTCGCCCTCGGCCACATAAACTTCAGCCAGCAGGGTATTTCCAGGAACGATCAACTCACTGTCCAAGACATTGAGACAGCGTATAGGCATGCGACCATCTTTCACAGCGGTGAGTGCTCGGGCTACCAGAGGGCGGGTCTGCATTTCTCCCTGTGGAGCAGGCTCTATCAGGACCTCTAGTCCATTAAGTGGTTGTCCAGCCCCCACTGGAAGCATCAAAATTTTCTCCTGTCGCGGTGGAATCTTCACTGGAGCACTCAGCAGTACCTTCATGTTCCCAATAGAGCGCCCTGATATGATGCTCTTTTGCAAACTACAGCTCCTCACCATCTGCTGTAGGACCTTCTGAGTTGGCCGGTGTGTGGTGGCCCGCTGCCAGTATTTAGGCCCTTCCTTGGCATAAAGGTGGTGATCTAGGTCTCTCAGCACGTTCATGCCCAGCATTACATCTAATCTTCTTCTGGGTGGATGGTCTACCAGCACGATCCCCTCTTTGACAATGTCTTGCCCAAACAGCCGAACCCGCATCCAGACGATCCCTTGTACGTCCATTGCACCATTATTGGCAGCTGTCAACCTGATGACACTTCCATCTTCCGGCTCCATCATATGTCCAAAGTGTCTCTCGAAGAACTCCAGAGGCATCAGGGTGCACTCTCATCCGGTGTCAACTAGGCAGCATACTTTCTGGCCCTCCAGCTCGGCTTCCGTAATGGGGCTGCTAGCATATAAGTCGCGTTCATCGCATATGGGGCTTAGTTTTTGGTGAACCGCCACCGGACGCCCCATTACTGTGGCAGTCGGAAGTTTAAAGCCGGCTCGGGTTCCATCTGTCCCTGGCACTCTCTGGCGATATGGCCATACTGTCGGCAGCTCCAGCAGAGGGGCCCCCTCGATCCCCGCACACTAGATGGGCCTCGGTTGGTGGGCCCTCGCGCCCGAGGTATTCTCGGTGGAAGAGGGCAGGGTGATGTGACCCTCTCTGGAGCCATGGATGAACCTGCTTTCATCTGGGATACCTCCAGGCAGAGTTCTCTCATTTCTGCCCATAGAGCCTGGACTACATCCTTCAAGGACCCGCGTCTCCAGGACCTACTCGGGCCCCTGTCACTTGGGTGCTACTCACTGCCTTCACACTTACAGCCATGGGCTCTTCTTCCATCTCTACAGCAGCCAGGTAAACATTATAGAATGTCAGGTTGGCATCTGCCCGAGTCATCTCTTGCAGTATATCCTGTAAAAACTTATTGGATAATCCTAAGATGAATTGGTCTCGTAGTAGTCGGTCCACGTCTTTGAAGGCTCCCATTGCCTCAGAATCTTGCCGCCGCACTTCATTCAGTATCTCCTGTAAGGCGTTAGAGTATTGCATTAAAGCCTCACCCTCTTGCTGTGACCGATTTAAAGAAGTTGCTTCGCAACTGTGCTACTTTGGTACGCCCTCCCTGAGCTCCCTCTAGCAGGGAGAATATTTTTTCCAAGGTGTCTCTCTCTGATTCGGGCCGTACCATCACTGTCTGTCTAGAGTCACCTTCTAGGGCTATGCTATGCTATCTCTGCATGCAGCTCCAGAATCAGGTTACTCAATTTAACTATGCTTTGTACCCTTTCGGTCCAGTCCTGCAACGTCATATTACCGTCAAACTTTGGCAGATGCTGTATTAGTGCCCTGGCTGATAAGTACCCTACTTGGGCTGGCGTGACTGGTACTGGGGCTGGTAACTCTTGCTGTGCAGGAGCACCCTGGACCGGTGCAGATGCAGTCGGGAGATTAATTCCCGCCACGTTCCCGTCCATGATGGTCGCTGTATCGCTTGTACCAGGGTGGGCTCCCAAGGATACAGCGAAGTCATGAACAAAGGAAGCGACTCCAAATCAACTTAGAAAAAACAAGATTTTACTTTGTGTAGTAACACCTATTTACCCGAAAAACACTCCCAGATATTTCCATACACTCAGCCAGTAAGCTGAGGCCCTGGTATTGTACAGCGCGGTGCCCTCTCATGTGCGGCTCCAATACACTCCAAGCTTTTACCTATCTGCAGGCTGCAACTAACCAGCTGCTTGTTACCTTTTTATCATCCTAGTCACAGGAACAATTCAGTGAGTGTGATAGGGGCACCGGCGGTATAACACAAGAGCTTACACACGCATCACAATACCCCTATTCCCCACAAACAAAGTATAACTGAGTAACTATTATAGTAGGTCAGCTGGCAAGCCAAAGAAACATGACAATGTATAAGATGTCGCTTCTAGACTTCCTCAGAAGCTCCTCTGTAAGAGTTACAATAGGTAGATAATTCACCAGTAGTGTGGCCTGTGAAGATGAGGATGCCTAACTAGTCTAACTACAGGCCCTTACTCAGTCCCAAGCAAAACATTGTAATGCGGTGCGTGCACGATTACTTCTCTTACTGACCCGGGTCTGTTGGGTACCTTTTAGCTTTTGTCTGGAACAGCTGGAAGCAGGGCTCATCCAAACCTGCGGTCTCACTGACAGGGCCACTTCTCAGCCGGTCCTTGATAGCAATCTTCAACTTAGGATGCTGTCTGAACAAACCCTGGAACAGTCTCTGCTTCAGCACCCCCATGTTAGATCTCTGATCCGTTCGGAATCCGTTTTCTGTCACTTCAGTCCTTCTTCTACTTAAAACTCAAAAGCACACTCCTAAGATGGCTGCCCCACACACTCTGCTCCTTCTTGTTCCACCTCTGCAGAACAGGGTCTCCACGTCACTACTCCAGGGAATTACAGAATTACAGTCCTTCCCATTTCTGAGGTAACAGTGGCCTCTTGTGGTCAAACAAACAAATGTCAGTTTATAAAAAAACAAAAAAACCTTATTTATAGAAACAGGTACATTCAGAACATGAGGGCTGTTTCCCCATCTTACAACTGCCAGTCACACGTGTACACAGGTGGCCTCTGCCCTCTCCCAGTCACCTCACTCAGCCAGCGCCACAAGTCTCAGGAGGAGGAAGAGTAGCAGCCAGGCCGTCCGGTATCTGGAGTACTACTAGTAGCAGCAGCATAGAGCCCCCATAGAGCCGATGCTATTATTATACTCTGGGGTCTCCTCAGGCAGTGTCAGTGAAGTGTAGGGTTATACTAGGAGTCTGTATCCTCTATTTACCATCCGTTACCCCATAGACATGCATGTGAATGTCACTATGATGTCACTGTCACTATGACATCACTTCACTGTGTTTGCCTTAGAGAGCAAAAAATGAAAGGATCCTAGGAGTGTTCTACACTATTAGTTACGTAGAAGATGAGGTTGGATGAAGACACCGGTCCATCAAGTCCAACCTATAACCCTATAGTGTTGATATGGAGGAAGGGGAAAAAACCCCATGAAGCTTATGCCAATTGCCCATGTCAGGGGAAAAAAAATCCTTCCCGACTCCAATCAGTATAAAACCCTGGATCAGCTTGTCCTTGGAAAAATCTAGAACCCATAACCCATAATATTGTTCTGTTTGAGAATGTCATCCAGGCTCTCTATGAACTTATTCAATGAATCCACCATCACCACTTCCTGGGGCAGAGACCTCCATAGCCTCACTGTTCTTACTGTAAAAAATCTCCTTCCATGTTGCTGGTGAAACTTTCTCTCCTCCAGACATAGACGTCCCCTTGTCACTGTCACTAGTCTAGACCTCCATCCCAGGACTCCTCACTATAGAGGATAGACCTCCATTCCAGGACTCCTCACTATAGAGGATAGACCTCCATTCCAGGGCTCCTCACTATAGAGGACAGACCTCCATTCCAGGACACATCGCTATAGAGGATAGACCTCCATTCCAGGACTCCTCACTATAGAGGATAGACCTCCATTCCAGGACACATCACTATAGAGGATAGACCTCCATTCCAGGACATCACTATAGAGAATAGACCTTCATTCCAGGACACATCACTATAGAGCATAGACCTCCATTCCAGGACTCATCACTATAGAGGATAGACCTCCATTCCAGGACTCCTCACTATAGAGGATAGACCTCCATTCCAGGACTCCTCACTATAGAGGATAGACCTCCATTCCAGGACACATCACTATAGGGGGTAGACCTCCATTCCAGGACACATCACTATAGAGGATAGACCTCCATTCCAGGACTCCTCACTATAGAGGATAGACCTCCGTTCCAGGACTCCTCACTATAGAGGATAGACCTCCGTTCCAGGACACATCACTATAGAGGATAGACCTCCATTCCAGGACTCCTCACTATAGAGGATAGACCTCCATTCCAGGACACATCACTATAGAGGATAGACCTCCATTCCAGGACACATCACTATAGAGGATAGACCTCCATTCCAGGACACATCACTATAGAGCATAGACCTCCATTCCAGGACTCATCACTATAGAGGATAGACCTCCATTCCAGGACTCCTCACTATAGAGGATAGACCTCCATTCCAGGACTCCTCACTATAGAGGATAGACCTCCATTCCAGGACACATCACTATAGAGGATAGACCTCCATTCCAGGACTCCTCACTATAGAGGATAGACCTCCATTCCAGGACACATCACTATAGAGGATAGACCTCCATTCCAGGACCCTCACTATAGAGGATAGACCTCCATAACAGGACTCCTCACTATAGAGGATAGACCTCCATTCCAGGACCCTCACTATAGAGGATAGACCTCCGTTCCAGGACTCCTCACTATAGAGGATAGACCTCCATTCCAGGACTCCTCACTATAGAGGATAGACCTCCGTTCCAGGACACATCACTATAGAGGATAGACCTCCATTCCAGGACACATCACTATAGAGGATAGACCTCCATTCCAGGACTTCTCACTATAGAGGACAGACCTCCATTCCAGGACACATCGCTATAGAGGACAGACCTCCATTCCAGGACACATCACTATAGAGGATAGACCTCCATTCCAGGGCTCCTCACTATAGGGGATAGACCTCCATTCCAGGACTCCTCACTATAGAGGATAGACCTGCATTCCAGGACACATCACTATAGAGGATAGACCTCCATCCCAGGACTCCTCACTATAGAGGATAGACCTCCATTCCAGGACTCCTCACTATAGAGGATAGACCTCCATTCCAGGACTCCTCACTATAGAGGATAGACCTCCATTCCAGGATCCATCACTATAGAGGATAGACCTCCATTCCAGGACACATCACTATAGAGGATAGATCTCCATTCCAGGACACATCACTATAGAGGATAGACCTCCATTCCAGGACTCCTCACTATAGAGGATAGACCTTCATTCCAGGACTCCTCACTATAGAGGATAGACCTCCATTCCAGGACTCCTCACTATAGAGGATAGACCTCCATTCCAGGACACATCACTATAGAGGATAGACCTCCATTCCAGGACACATCACTATAGAGGATAGACCTCCATTCCAGGACACATCACTATAGAGGATAGACCTCCATTCCAGGACACATCACTATATAGAGGATAGACCTCCATTCCAGGACTCCTCACTATAGAGGATAGACCTCCATTCCAGGACTCCTCACTATAGAGGATAGACCTCCATTCCAGGACACATCACTATAGAGGATAGACCTCCATTCCAGGACTCCTCACTATAGAGGATAGACCTCCATTGCAGGACTCCTCACTATAGAGGATAGACCTCCATTCCAGGACACATCACTATAGAGGATAGACCTCCATTCCAGGACTCCTCACTATAGAGGATAGACCTCCATAACAGGACTCCTCACTATAGAGGATAGACCTCCATTCCAGGACTCCTCACTATAGACGATAGACCTCCATTCCAGGACACATCACTATAGAGGATAGACCTCCATTCCAGGACTCCTCACTATAGAGGATAGACCTCCATTCCAGGACTCCTCACTATAGAGGATAGACCTCCATTCCAGGACATCACTATAGAGGACAGACCTCCATTCCAGGACACATCACTATAGAGGATAGACCTCCATTCCAGGACTCCTCGCTGTAGAGGATAGACCTGCAACATCCCAGATGGACACTGCTTATAATGTCTTATTTTTATGTGCCTCTGGTTGTATATATGTATTTCTGTATGTGTTTTTAGCTCCCCTTTTTGTCACCTTTTATGGTTTTTCTCCACTGTTGGCTACCCCTCTGTTTGTCCATGGCTGTACCAAGCCTTCTTAATCACAGGCCATTGGTTGGGGTTCGGAGACCCTAGGTCTCTGGAGGACCGTTGGACCCTCAGTCTTCAGTGTGTGCTGGCATTGTTACCACAACTCTGACGTGCTCTCAACCGCCCCTGAGGGAGAGGAGAATCTTGGCCCAGGACCAATAGCAGACAGACCTGTGGGAAAATTTATCTGTCAATTCACAAGAAACTGGGTGTCAGCCTAAAGAGGATGGCAGTCATACTTCCTAAGGAGCTGCACTTGTCACTTGGGTATTTGGGCCCCTGGGACCTTCTTGTATTCAACCCTCAGATCCTAATACTTGGAGAGGTGAAGGTTATTACTAGTTTGGAGTAAAAGGCACCCCATCACCATCACAGTCTGGGCATCCGTCATCCCAAGCCTAGGTGTAGCCAATAAGTTGGAGACTACTACCCCCATTGGGAAGCTGCATAAGTTGTTACCAAAGTAAAGTTCACCTTGGTTAAATTGCACCGCTGCCTCCTGAGTCATTCCTGCACTTACCATCAGGGCCCTTCAGAACACAACCACACAGCTCAGGGAGAGAGAGGACCACTCTCTACAGTACAACTGGAAGCACCCCATGGGAACAACCACCACCATCAGGTACCACGCAGACCCCCCCCCCCCCTTGTCAGTGTCCAGCCTGGAAACTGGACTGGAGGAGTTTGGTTGCGTGTACTCTGCTTACCCTGTGACATCACCACAGTCTCTACAGTTCCTCACTTGTCGTCTTGCTGTGCACCATGATATCCTGTAGAGGTGAGGTCAGTGATCACCTGTAACTAGATGTCTGGCCCATAGCCAATATGGTGTTAACCCCTTCTGCTGGTTTTGGATGTCCAATTTCACTTTCAGTACAGACTGAATCATTACATGCCATTCTTCCCACCGACCCCTGTAGAGGCCCCAGCGAGGTTCTGCTACCTACTGCCTTCCTGTCCATGGCTGCCTCTGCTTGGACCTCCAGGGGTGCTGCACGTTGCATCCTCCGTCACTGTCTCCAGGTACATTGGGGTGTTTGGACAATGAGGGCTCTGCATTGCTGGCATTATTTTGGGTTCTGGTCTGTTAGTAACTTTTTAGCTGCTTTATAGTTATTTGGGGGGATCATTTGCAGCATCCGAGGCTGCTGATTCTTATTTGTCATTTGTGCCTCTGGGTTTTGTGGTATGTTCCATCTTCTGTGTTCACATCTGTCTTCGGTTTCCATTCGGGGACTCCACTTGGGGGGGCCTCCCCGAACAGAAACCTATATGCATAGAAAAGCAGTTTACTGAAGGAAACCTGCAGACCCCATAGACTATAATGAGGTTCATGTGGTTTCCGCACGAAACATGCAGAAGCCGAACAGAAACCACACGGACCCCATTATAGTCTATGGGGTCCGAAGGTTTCCTTAGGTAAACCACTTTTCTGTGTGTAGGTTTCCGTTCGGGGGTCCCACAAGTGCAGGGCTGTAACAGGTTCCTTTGCACTACTCTGAACCTACCAATAACTCCTGAAACACTGGTACATTTACAGCAATCCACTGGGGGGCCAGGAGAGTGGGAGTAGTTGTACTTGCAAAAATCATGGTGGCTAGAAACTCAACCAACTCCTCCAGTTCTCCTCCTGGGCTGGTGCAGTACTGCAGGGTATCTGATCTGGTGGTTTTCTCTGCCTGGGCACATCCTAGTTATCAACCTTCCTGAGCCTGATGGTGGTAGGGGTGCCCATGATGGTCATGTAATAAGACTCAGGAGACACAAGATTTTCAGAAACTGTGTAATTTTGCAGTTTTTACTTCAGGTAAAACCTCTAATGTCTGGATTTCCAGTTTTTACAACCTTACCACTGTAGGTTTGGGCTGAGCTAATAAATAAAACATCCATTTGGTGTTGCATTTGCATTTGCCTTGCTGAGGCAGTCTCCACTTTAGTCCGTGTGCACTCTCCTCTGTGTCCTTAAAGTCTCTCTTGATTCCTGTTTTGGGGGTGCAGGTCAACATGGGTGCCCTGTCTATCCTGAGGAGCGGGCAGGTTGTAACGCTTATCCTCCGATTCGTATCTGGTAAACCCTCCTCTGTAACTTAAGCCAAGCAGGGATTGATCCCATCTCCTGACTACTGTGACGATGCAGAACTGCACTTGCCAGACTGGCTCCAGGTTAGCTTGGGTTCTGGCTCCATCTACCCTCTTCAGAAGACAGGAGTGCACTACCAGTCTGCTTCTCCCCAGAACTCTTTAGGTCCTACAGACACAGCCTACTAAAGGAATAACTATACATGTATGTACTATACAGTAATGCAACAGTGCAAAACAGGTTTATGTAAGGCACAAATCAATTGCAAACATTTTGTAGAGCCCCCAGTGGAATACTACACTACATATTGGGGTTGGAAATCCAAACCATCTTGTAAGGGATAGGCTCCCACTTCCAGCTCCTGATGCTGTCAGATTCCAGACCATATCTAGATAGGCACCCGACTAATAGAAACCATTTTCAGCTTTTATGGTGAGGGCGTGAGGACCCATTCTCTGGGCCACCAAATCCTGCATTTCTCGTGCTCTCCTTCTGTGTTCTCCAGTTCTCTAGGTTTGTGGGCTTTAAAACTCTTCCTCTTTTCCCAGCAACATCATGCTCAAAGGGCACCTCCTGTTCCTTCTATATATTAACATAAAAGGAGTGTACCTGGTGGTGGACACAGTCTTATACACCCACTCAAGTTTGGTCATTTTCAGGCCACTGCTCTTCCAACACTCTCTGCAGCTATGGCGAGGTTCAATTCACTTACATGCTTCATTCCCTTGAGTTGTTTTCGTCTTCCTTATCTGATCGAATCGGCACAATCCTTCTATGACTTTCCCTTCAAGGCTTCATCCAGTATGGTAGGGTGAATTTTTCCATAGGACTTCTACCATCGTTTCTGCTGTCTCATCTTAAGGAGTAACTGCAAGGAAGTTGGAGAAATGGTCCACAGTAACTAGAACCTTGTATCCCCTCTAGGAATCTTCTAGGGTCAAATCAATATCTACTGACTACAAGGACTACTGGGCCCTGAATCTTACTCATGGGGAGCCTGTTGGTTACCAGCACAATCCAGTTCACAATTTCAGCATTTCTGGCACACAATGATCAAGTACAAATCTGAGTGACAACTTCTGAAGCCACAATGTTGCTGCAACTCAATGTAGGGAACAGGAGGATAGGAGTAGTAGTTGGGGTGGTGGTGTCACGGGTAGGCCAAAGACACGTGACCAACTCTTCCAGCCAACCTCTCAGGCTGGACACTGTTGAGGGGGCCTGTATGGTACTTGATGGTGGTGTTTTTCCAGATGGAGCCATTTGGTGGTATTTGGAAGGGCCCTGATGGTAAGCTCAGGAATGACTATAGGCAGTGATGCATCTGAACCAAGATGAACGCTACTGTGGTAATCGATTACTTATGCAGTTTTCTGATGGGAGTTGTAGTTAGAAATTCCACTGCCATTAACATAAACTCTCTGCCTCACCCACTATGGCTATGGGGGCTGTATTAACTGAAGTTCCAGGACCCAGATACCTTGAGGTGAACGGGTCCTGACTAGTGGGTTCGACAAGCTAGACTTCCTCCAAAGGTTGGCACACTTTATCCCTCTATGGAATATCTTCCCTGGGTAGATGGATAGTTTTTCCCCCGGGCTGCAGTGGACACACAGCTGGTGTTCCTCTTGGCTTCTCGTACACTCTCCTGATCAGCAATCACTGGAGACGCCGATGTATCAAGTCCTCTAAATTATTGCAAGACCAAAGTGGAGAGGTCCTATTAGGAGGAACATAAACTTAAAGGGGTTTTCTAGGCAAAAATGGACAACAAGTTTGTTTTAAATCAGCCGGGGGCAGTGAAAAAAAATAATAAAAAAGAGAGATCTATTTATTTATTTTTATTTTTTTTATACCTCCCCCTGGCACATTTAAAAAAAAAAAAAAAAAAAAGTGCCTGGACAGCCTCTTTAAGAGACAATACACACAGAACAATACAATTATGGGGAAAACGCAATCTAACACCATGGCCACAACAATAGAAAATAAAGCAATGTGCACTGGGCCTGAACTGCTCAAACCTTCCCTGACCAATCAGTGCGGATCACGATGCTCCAGGCATAAGCCCTATCTCAGTAGGATTGAACTTTTCGGCAGAAGACTCCGTCTCAGATCACCAGCCAACAATCAGGCCAGGACCCATCCTTTTTTAGTAGCAACCTGTTGATCTTAATGGCAACGTTGCCATTCCTTCCTAGAAGGATATGTAGTCAGCCTGGGCTTCTCCAGTTGGGATCTCACGCTTGTCCATGTCACCCCAAGTCAGCTTTGTGTAGAGAGAAGGTGTTGTTGTGAGCCAGCTGTCCCGCTATTATTATATACAGATCATGGCGGTTTCCTCCCAACCATAAAATGCCCATTTAGTAAATTGTCCCATCTGGACACCTCTTCCTTCAGGCATCCTTGGATTCCAGACCTGTAACGTAAGATCCAGTACATGTTGTGAACTTGCCTTCAGATGATCTCCCTCCTACCTTTTTTTTTGTTGGTGCATGTTGTCATTTGGCCAATTTATTGTTATTTAATCTGCCATGTACAGATAGTATGAAACTAATACATAAGACCCTCCGAGTACAAAGTGACAGGTGAAGGCTGCATGGTCCTATGACTTCTGGTGCCTGCAGTTTAGGTGAAAAGCCCAATGTCTATACACTGCTCACCAAATACATGAGTCAGGAGAAACATTACATGTCTGCTATCTACTCCTTGCTATATATAACTCTTCACACTGTAATTGGGTCTTTGTGACTGGACAGCAGACATTGTTGTCCAGCTTCATGTTCCTATGAATACGTCTTCTCCTCTATAGAGTAAATGGAGCTGTACCAGGGTCCTAATCATTGGTTTAACATGTGATAATTTGCCTAGGGCAGTGATAAATCCATGGGTGTCTGCTGTCTCCACATGTGCCAAGAAAGAGGAAACGATGGTAAGTGTCAATAGTGCCTATATCCATACCAGACACAACCGTCCAGGAGGCTTTGTTAGTTGGAGTGAGTGAAATGTGCATAAAGCTCAAGCTCTCGTAGACCAACCTGTTGAAGTTCGGACTCCTTAGATCCCAAATGTTGTTCCTTCCTGTATATAGAGTGTTTCCAATATGGTGGCAGCTCTCCCGGAAACCTCTTGATCACATAGGCTGATGTAGGTCACTGTGTACTGAAATATCCATCTTTATTTTCTTTATGGTTGTAGCCATTAGTTCTTGGCTTGTGCTTTTGAGTAATCTCCAATTTCTGTCTCCAATCACTGCAAATCTGTCTTTGAACAGGGGAGAAAAAGGCAACGATTGGCCTGATGGAAGGAGACTCGACAGAGAGGTAAGTACACAATGTAATGTATGGTGGCCATGCCAATGACTCAATAAACTGCTAAACTGGTGGTGGCTTCTCTCTCTCTGTATTCTATGGCTTGTGTGTGGGATTTATTAGTGATGGACATGGGTGACACTTTAGAGATTCGCAAGGTTTGATGCCGGTTTAATTTTGGGACAAATTTGTCCAATCCAAAAGTGCTTTTATTATACTCTGGAGTCTGAAGAGATCTAATAAGGGGAGGTGCAGACAAATTAAGTACTGAAGCTACCCTTTCTTCACATCTCTTGAGCGTCCAGTCATCACCTGCAGACTCTTGCAGTGTCTTCTCCAACATCACATGCCCCTGGGTCACCACTGAGACTTGTGATTGGGCCTCAGCAGTCACATGGGTTTGCTGACCTCATGATGCTTTCATGCAAGTAATTGCAGAGGCCCAATGATGTCTCAGCAGTAACCCCAGGGGGTGTGACATTTCAGAAGATGCTAGAAGAGACCATGGGTAAAGACCAGAAATTCAGGAGAGGAGAATAAAAGTGAGTATTGGTGGTTTTTAAATTTTGTCTCGACCTGCTATGAAAATGACAATTCATGGGTGGGGAACCCCAAAACTTTCTGGCTCATCTGAACCATGTATTTTTGGAAAGTTTGTAACAAACCCAGCTTATGAACTGGTTTGTTAATCTTTAATTGATCCTATATTATCTGCAGCTTTGTGGACTTATCTGAGTGTGATGAAGAAAAAGAACAGTTATTGAGGGAATGTCATAATGATCAGACCCCTGACTTATCTCAGGATGTCACTTATATGACACAGAAGGATGAAGACCTGGCACACATAGACGAAAATCAGTCACACAAGCCTTCTGAATCAAGCAAGAGCACAGACGGTGAGGAAGCTCTAGAGCCCCGCGATGAAGACAGACGTGAAAACCTTCCAGAAGATGACTGCTCTAATACAGTTCAGCCTACACCAAGTAAGACCTTTGGGCCAGAGAGAGATGCTAAACAGGAGATACCAGAAGAACATGAGACAAAGATGGCTCAAGAGGGCAATCTGGAAACTCAAACAGAACATGATGATGAATATAGAAGTCCACAAGAGGCAACAAGTGGGGAATCTCATAATGAATATATGGAAAAATACAATAAAAACCTTGTCTCCAAACCTCACAACACACAGGGAGACAAAGAGGGATTCAAGGAGTCTAACCCTGAAGAAGGAAACTCCCAAGAAGTTGCACACTGGGAGACAAGTGAACCTGCCCATGCAGAAGAAACCATAGAGGATTCCCAAGATGCTGAAGCTGCAAAGAAAGAAGAACATGAGAACCAAACCGATGAAGTGGTGCATGAACAATGTCAGGAGGGCAAAGACATAGCTGATGATGAAGAGCCATCAGAAAAGATGATGATCAGACATACAGAAGACCAGGAGAAGCCAGGAAAGCCCAAGGAGAACATGCCCAACTCTGAGCCAATGTGTGAGGAGCATCCACTGGAGACATCAAGTCTGGAAACTGATGGTAAATAGATGTGTCTTCAAACTATAAAAATCCTTCTGGTCCTGGTTACTTTTGAGATGGATCTTGAGATGTTCTCCTTGTGGATTTTTATTTTTTTTTTTTTAAATTTGCTTTTAATCCTATCCAAACCATCTGGTTCCTTGTACCATTACAGAGCCATCTTTGTAGTCTCCAAATGAAGACTTCAATGAGCAGAAGTTACCAGTAGACCAAATGGAGTAATTTAATTCTCCTTGCTCCTTAAATTGTATGCTCTTGTGCAGAGGTGTAACTTCAGGCTCCTGGGTCCTAATGCAAAACCTGTAATGGGGCCCCGACCTACCTTGTGCCAGTTAGAATAGTGGTTTATTTTATGTGGCCCTTCAGGATCCAGGGCCCTGTAGCGACTGCTACCACTGAAACTCCCCCCTATTGCTACGCCCCTGCTTTGTGCCACTCCTACCTGTCTGTTGTCGAGCTACCATATGACAACTTCTCTGTAGTCTGTATAGGATGTGGTGTGTGAGATTCTCTACCTACATACTGCAGAGCTGAAGACCTGCTTGTCCTTTATTAGGCAGTGACCAATCTCTATGGACCTCACAGATTGATGGTGTAGTCGCTTTAAGAATGGAGGAATCTGGACCAGCCGCTGTTTGCCCAGTCACAGTGTCGCAGTTCTTCTTGGATGCAGTCAACAAGCATGGACGGAAGGTGGCAATGTGTGCCCGGGCAGGCAATCAATGGGAGGAGATCACGTATTCTCAATATGGGCAGCAAAGCCGGGCCGTAGCCAGAGGTTTTCTAAAGGTAAGCATGAAGGCGATCTTTCTAGCCATGAACTGCCTTAAATCTGTCATATTAAAGCTGGGGAAAATCTGATGTAGAAACTTCTGCTGAACCGAAAACTGTTCCATCTGAATGGGGCTATTACTGTAAGAAGAACATGGATATTCTGAACTCCTCATTCGTAGGAATATCTGCTGTGAGTAAATTCCCCTTTTATAGCTGACCTATTGTCAGGAAATGCAATACAATCTACAGTCATGGCCAAAAGTTTTGAGAATGATACAAATATAAATTTTTACAAAGTCTACTGCTTCAGTTTTTCTAATGGCAATTTGCATATACTCCAGAATGTTATAAAGAGTGATCAGCTTAACAGCAATTACTTGCAAAGTCAATATTTGCCTAGAAAATGAACTTTATCCCCCAAAACACATTTCCACATCATTGCAGCCCTGCCTTAAAAGGACCACCTAACATCGTTTCAGTGATTGCTCCATTAACACAGGTGTGGGTGTTGATGAGGACAGGGCTGGAGATCAATCTGTCATGATTAAGTAAGAATGACACCACTGGACACTTAAAAAGGAGGCTGGTGCTTGCCATCATTGTTTCTCTTCTGTTAACCATGGTTATCTCTAAAGAAACACGTGCAGTCATCATTGCACTGCACAAAAATGGCCTAACTGGGAAGAGTATTGCAGCTAGAAAGATTGAACCTCAGTCAACAATCTATCGCATCATCAAGAACTTCAAGGAGAGAGGTTCCATTGGTGCCAAAAAGGCTCCAGGGCGCCCAAGAAAGACCAGCAAGCGGCAGGACTGTCTCTTAAAAGTGTTTCAGCTGCGGGATCGGGCTACCAGCAGTGCAGAGCTTGCTGAGGAATGGCAGCAGGCAGGTGTGAGTGCATCTGCACGCACTGTGAGGCGGAGACTCTTGGAGCAAGGCCTGGTCTCAAGGAGGGCAGCAAAGAAGCCACTTCTCTCCAGAAAAGACATCAGGGACAGACTGATATTCTGCAAAAGGTACAGGGAGTGGACTGCTGAGGACTGGGGGAAAGTCATTTTCTCTGATGAATCCCCTTTTCCATTGTTTGGAACATCTGGAAAACAGCTTATTCGGAGAAGAAGAGGTGAGCGCTACCACCAGTCTTGTCTCATGCCAACTGTAAAGCATCCTGAAACCATTCATGTGTGGGGTTGCTTCTCAGCCAAGGGAATCGGCTCTCTCACAGTCTTGCCTAAAAACACAGCCATGAATAAAGAATGGTACCAGAATGTCCTCCAAGAGCAACTTCTCCCAACCGTCCAAGAGCAGTTTGGCGCTCAACAATGCCTTTTCCAGCATGATGGAGCACCTTGCCATAAAGCAAAGGTGATAACTAAATGGCTCAGGGAACAAAACATAGAGATTTTGGGTCCATGGCCTGGAAACTCCCCAGATCTTAATCCCATTGAGAACTTGTGGTCAATCATCAAGAGACGGGTGGACAAGCAAAAACCAACAAATTCAGACAAAATTAAAGCATTGATTCTGCAAGAATGGACTGCTATCAGTCAGGATTTGGTCCAGAAGTTGATTGAGAGCATGCCAGGGAGAATTGCAGAGGTCCTGAAGAAGAAGGGTCAACACTGCAAATATTGACTTGCTGCATTAACTCATTCTAACTGTCAATATAAGCTTCTGTTACTCATAATATGAATGCAATTCTATTTCTGTATGTGATAAAAACATCTGACAAACACACATAAAAACCAGAGGGCAGCAGATCATGTGAAAATATAATATTTGTGTCATTCTCAAAACTTTTGGCCATGACTGTACAGGTTATAGAGCAGTTTGTACATAGTGTCCTATCTACAGGTTATAGAGCAGGAGGGGCAGATTGTACATAGTGTCCTATCTACAGGTTATAGAGCAGATTGTACATAGTGTCCTATCTACAGGTTATAGAGCAGATTGTACATAGTGTCCTATCTACAGGTTATAGAGCAGATTGTACATAGTGTCCTATATACAGGTTATAGAGCAGGAGGAGCAGATTGTACATAGTGTCCTATCTACAGGTTATAGAGCAGATTGTACATAGTGTCCTATCTACAGGTTATAGAGCAGATTGTACATAGTGTCCTATCTACATGTTATAGAGCTGATTGTACATAATGTCCTATCTACAGGTTATAGAGCAGATTGTACATAGTGTCCTATCTACAGGTTATAGAGCAGATTGTACATAGTGTCCTATCTACAGGTTATAGAGCAGATTGTACATAGTGTCCTATCTACAGGTTATAGAGCAGATTGTACACTGTCCTATCTACAGGTTATAGAGCAGATTGTACATAGTGTCCTATCTACAGGTTATAGAGCAGATTGTACATAATGTCCTATCTACAGGTTATAGAGCAGATTGTACATAGTGTCCTATCTACAGGTTATAGAGCAGATTGTACATAGTGTCCAATCTACAGGTTATAGAGCAGATTGTACATAGTGTCCTATCTACAGGTTATAGAGCAGATTGTACATAGTGTCCTATCTACAGGTTATAGAGCAGATTGTACATAGTGTCCTATCTACAGGTTATAGAGCAGATTGTACATAGTGTCCTATCTACAGGTTATAGAGCAGATTGTACATAGTGTCCTATCTACAGGTTATAGAGCAGATTGTACATAGTGTCCTATATACAGGTTATAGAGCAGGAGGAGCAGATTGTACATAGTGTCCTATCTACAGGTTATAGAGCAGATTGTACATAGTGTCCTATCTACAGGTTATAGAGCAGATTGTACATAGTGTCCTATCTACATGTTATAGAGCTGATTGTACATAATGTCCTATCTACAGGTTATAGAGCAGATTGTACATAGTGTCCTATCTACAGGTTATAGAGCAGATTGTACATAGTGTCCTATCTACAGGTTATAGAGCAGATTGTACATAGTGTCCTATCTACAGGTTATAGAGCAGATTGTACATAGTGTCCTATCTACAGGTTATAGAGCAGATTGTACACTGTCCTATCTACAGGTTATAGAGCAGATTGTACATAGTGTCCTATCTACAGGTTATAGAGCAGATTGTACATAATGTCCTATCTACAGGTTATAGAGCAGATTGTACATAGTGTCCTATCTACAGGTTATAGAGCAGATTGTACACAGTGTCCCATCTACAGGTTATAGAGAGGATTGTACATAGTGTCCCATCTACAGGTTATAGAGCAGATTGTACATAGTGTCTTATCTACAGGTTATAGAGCAGATTGTACATAGTGTCCTATCTACAGGTTATAGAGCAGATTGTACATAGTGTCCTATCTACAGGATATAGAGCAGATTGTACATAATGTCCCATCTACAGGTTATAGAGCAGATTGTACATAGTGTCCTATCTACAGGTTATAGAGCAGATTGTACATAGTGTCTTATCTACAGGTTATAGCGCAGGAGGAGCAGATTGTACATAGTGTCCTATCTACAGGTTATAGAGCAGATTGTACACAGTGTCCCATCTACAGGTTATAGAGCGGATTGTACATAGTGTCCCATCTACAGGTTATAGAGCGGATTGTACATAGTGTCCTATCTACAGGTTATAGAGCAGATTGTACACAGTGTCCCATCTACAGGTTATAGAGCGGATTGTACATAGTGTCCCATCTACAGGTTATAGAGCAGATTGTACATAGTGTCCTATCTACAGGTTATAGAGCAGATTGTACATAGTGTCCTATCTACAGGTTATAGAGCAGATTGTACATAGTGTCCTATCTACAGGTTATAGAGCAGATTGTACATAGTGTCCTATCTACAGGTTATAGAGCAGATTGTACATAGTGTCTTATCTACAGGTTATAGAGCAGGAGGAGCAGATTGTACATAGTGTCCTATCTACAGGTTATAGAGCAGATTGTA
The DNA here is from genome assembly GCA_947044405.1 of Leptodactylus fallax. Classification (NCBI taxonomy): domain Eukaryota; kingdom Metazoa; phylum Chordata; class Amphibia; order Anura; family Leptodactylidae; genus Leptodactylus; species Leptodactylus fallax. The sequence goes on from CAMRHE010001653.1 coordinate 26,880, forward strand.
CACAGTGTCCCATCTACAGGTTATAGAGCAGATTGTACACAGTGTCCCATCTACAGGTTATAGAGCAGATTGTACATAGTGTCCGATCTACAGGTTATAGAGCAGATTGTACATAGTGTCCTATCTACAGGTTATAGAGCAGGAGGAGCAGATTGTACACAGTGTCCTATATACAGGTTATAGAGCAGATTGTACATAGTGTCTTATCTACAGGTTATAGAGCAGATTGTACATAGTGTCCTATCTACAGGTTATAGAGCAGATTGTACATAGTGTCCTATCTACAGGTTATAGAGCGGATTGTACATAGTGTCCTATCTACAGGTTATAGAGCAGATTGTACATAGTGTCCTATCTACAGGTTATAGAGCGGATTGTACATAGTGTCCTATCTACAGGTTATAGAGCAGATTGTACATAGTGTCCTATCTACAGGTTATAGAGCAGATTGTACATAGTGTCCTATCTACAGGTTATAGAGCAGATTGTACATAGTGTCCTATCTACAGGTTATAGAGCGGATTGTACATAGTGTCCTATCTACAGGTTATAGAGCAGATTGTACATAGTGTCCTATCTACAGGTTATAGAGCAGATTGTACATAGTGTCCTATCTACAGATTATAGAGGAGCAGATTGTACATAGTGACCTATCTATAGGTTATAGAGCAGGAGGAGCAGATTGTACATACTGTCCTATCCACAGGTTATAGAGGAGCAGATTGTACATAGTGTCCTATCTACAGGTTATAGAGCAGATTGTACACTGTCCTATCTACAGGTTATAGAGCAGATTGTACATAGTGTCCTATCTACAGATTATAGAGCAGATTGTACACAGTGTCCTATCTACAGGTTATAGAGCAGATTGTACATAGTGTCCTATCTACAGGTTATAGAGCAGATTGTACATAGTGTCCTATCTACAGGTTATAGAGCAGATTGTACATAGTGTCCTATCTACAGGTTATAGAGCAGATTGTACATAGTGTCCTATCTACAGGTTATAGAGCAGATTGTACATAGTGTCCTATCTACAGGTTATAGAGCGGATTGTACATAGTGTCCTATCTACAGGTTATAGAGCAGATTGTACATAGTGTCCTATCTACAGGTTATAGAGCAGGAGGAGCAGATTGCTATATAGGTTTGCGGCAGAGGTGTAGCTAGGGGTTCAGCACGGGGGGGCCAACATGAACTTGGACTTGTTTGTATACGGATACTATGAGTATACGGTGAGTGTATAGTGGTATATAGCGGCTCTACATAGGGCTCTGTAGACGATTTAGGTGAATACAGGGCAGTAACATTCTGTGACTTACCGGTGACGTCTCTGACTAATCCTTCACATTCCCTATGTCTTTCATCTGGACCGCCATGACCACTTCTTCCAGTCTCTGTAAAGTTTGCAGCACAGACATCTTTGGCTCCTCGCTTTTCCAGGCACCGACCTACATTATCCTCACCTGCACAAAGCCCCCATCCTGCTGCTACCCCAATTATACAATATATAATATAACCCCCTATAATGAATAATACCCCCAAGTGTATCTTTAAGTTAATAACTTCCCTGTGCACCCCTTTAAATAGTGACAAGGCTGGAATGACATCACACGGTCACTATAAACAGACAGCGTGTGATATAAACAGGCGCCATAGCCCCTTCATACAGCTGATCAGCGGGGAGTCACTTATCTCTTATTGATTTATTCTGAGGATAGACCATCAATAAAAATGAGCTGGAAAACTCCTCAAAGACCTTTCATGTCCTCATGTATATGCTGTTTTACATACCGCTAGAAAGCCGGCAGAGTGTTGAATTCAGCGTGCTGTCGGCTTTCTAGCGGTATGTAAAACAGCATATACATGAGGACGTGAAAGGTCCTCTTTAAGGCTAAGGCCCCAAATGGTGTCCTGCATCGTGGTTTTTCCTGCAGCACTATGCACAGAAAGTTCGCAGAGGTTTCCTCTGCGGACTTTCTGCTTCAATTATATCTACAGGAAAACCGCCAGCATTTCCCATTTCCATAGGTATAATTGACATGCTACGATTTCCAAAACTGCGTCTGTGAGCGCAGGCGGCGCAATGTTGTGACGTCATCGTGCCGCCCGTGCTGAGAAGCAGACATCGTCTTGTAAGCTGCAGACTTCATGTAGCTTGCGGTTTACAATACTGTTAAGTTGCAGGTTATGTTTTAACTAGATCGATGTCTGCAGACACTGATCTAGTTAGAAATAAAGGATGTATTAATGGCGGCCCCGGGGTGGGCCCCCAAAAATTCAGTGGGCCCCGGGGCAGCCGCCCCCTCTGCCCCCCCCCCCCCCCCCCCGCTAGCTACGCCTCTGGTTTGCGGGATCCAGTATAACCCATCATTTATTTATTCTTTCTATGTTAAGTCCAGGAGGCGGGCCTATCGGCGATCTCTGTATGCGCAGTTATAGAGGGCAGGCTGTCACTCACTGATGGCTCCGCCTCCTAGAGCTTTCAATTAATAATTGACAAGTTATACAGAATATTTTTGTCTGCATTCTCCTAGTGACAGGTTCCCTTTAAAAGGGTTGTCTGTGGACCTTGGAATCACTTACCTGCTCTGGCAGACTATATATGTAATTACCTGTGACATCAGGGAATGAGTGAGGGACAGAGCGACCCAGGGGTCAAGACCAGACCAGAACCCCATAGGTTCATCTTCAAAAGTCTGCCGGAGCAGGTAAGTCTTTCTGAATTCCCTGGACAAGCCCTTTAAGGTCCACACATATATGGACCTTAAAGGGCTTCCAAGTTCTCCTTCACATTGGTCAGCAGGACAAGTTGGACATGTTGAGTGTCCAGTCCTTTTGTTGTTCTTGGAGGGGATTTACTGCCATTCCCTATTCACACATGCATGCTCACCCAAACTGAGCAGATGACAGAAAAATAGCTTAGAGGAATGGATCTCCTATGGATGTAGATGATGTGCACCAACATCAGTCAGCTATCCTCTGGTCAGGACCAGGAGACATCTTCAGCTGGTGAGAATATCCATCTTCAGTCTCACTAAGAACGTAACTGTCTAATTGCAGTTATTTAACGACTTTGCCAGGTCTGCTGCGCCTCGGAGTTTGGAGTTTGGGGAGGTTTCATGATTGGAGCGGTTTGTAGTCAGAATTGGTGGATTCTGCATCCATGAATGTAATTCCAGATACTGCAGGTAGTGTTGGCTATGGAGCACGTTGGCAAGGCCAGTGGTCTGCAGAAAAGTGGCCAATGTTGTGCGTAATCTAGTTTCACTTGAACACTTTCCAGTTGCAGCCTCTCTTGTTTGGGGATCAGGATCGGTATTTGCGTCCAAACCTGATCTAGTGGTTGAGCTATTACGGCGTCTCGACTTGTGCTGTTTGCGTTTAACATCTGGTTTTATTGCAGGCAAAAACAAAAACTTAGCAGATTCCTGATCTGGTTTACATTTAGGGAGATTTCAGGTATTGGCGCTGGAGGCGGAGTCAGGTGAGATCCTTTGGCCTGTTCACTTATGGGAGTGATTATGGATAATCTGAAAGTCTGATCGTTCAGAGACTGGATTACGTTCTGTAATTCTGGATTATGTTTCATGTTGGTTATTTGTGGCGGTCTGGGTTTAGCGTTGATTTTCATGTGAGTTAATCCAGAAGGGGCTTATTATCTTATTCCTCTACATAGAACATTCTGGAGTACAGGAGTTTCCTTTTTCCGGCTGGGCAGACCTTGGCAGGTTATTTTCTGGTTTCAGGTTTTAGGGTTATCACAGATCCTCCGGTTACAGGGATGCCAATGAGATCGATTGGCTTGTTGGTAAATTCTGGCTGGTTTTAGAGACCTTGGGCTAAAGTTGGGCTTATTCAGAACGGCCTTTATATTGGCTTTTTTTTCGTAAGTTCTTCTCGCTTCTGTCTAATGATGGCCATTTGTTGGGTATTTGAGTGATTCTATACTTAAGATCAATAATAGATCAGTTTTATTCCTTTACATCTAGAGGAGGTTAATATTTCTCCAGTTTCCAATGTGGCGTCACGGCCAGAAGTTGGAGCACAGTCTCCGGGCCCATTTTTGTTGCTCATTTACATCCACTTTTTGTCTCCCCTTCAGTTACAGGAGTGTAAAATATCAGCACATTCTTTTAGACTTGGTGCTGCCCTGGAGGCTACACACTTAGGTCTTGACAAATCGGTAATGGAGGATCGGTAGATGGGAATCTCTGTTATTTTAGGTGATATGGAAGGTTGATCTCCATATATAATGGGCCCAGAAGAGCCCACAAAGCCCACACAGAGAGAGCCTTTCCTTAGACTCCAAGTTTGTCTTCTGGTTGGGTATTTGGGATTTACATTGGAAAAATGTTATGGCCGAGACTAAAAAGTTAGTTTTTGAATGGCCAACCCCAAATGTTTTGCTGCCCATTGGGGGTAATGACATTGGGAGAAGAAATAAGTTACAATTACTTTGGGAGATGAGTTGTGATTTCTCGCTGATACAGTTTTTCCTAGATTGTTCCCTTTTACAGGCCAGGAAAGTTGGCATAGATGGTGTTTGAGCGGGCACCCCTAAGTACAGAGAGGAGAGCATCATGGCCATGCATAATTAGATATTGTAAAAGGAGAAAAAGATGCCGAAAAGCCGCCAAATCCTGAATGTTTTATAGATATATAGTCCTAGGAGCCCTGACAGTGTCATACACTATGTATTATAGATATATAGTCCTAGGAGCCCTGACAGAGTTATACATTATGTATTATAGATATAGTCCTAGGAGCCCTGACAGTGTCATACACTATGTATTATAGATATATAATATTAGGAGTCCTGACACTGTCATACACTGTGTATTATAGATATATAGTTCTAGGAGTCCTGACAGTGTCATACACTATGTATTATAGATATATAGTCCTAGGAGCCCTGACAGTGTCATACACTATGTATTATAGATATATAATATTAGGAGTCCTGACACTGTCATACACTGTGTATTATAGATATATAGTTCTAGGAGTCCTGACAGTGTCATACACTATGTATTATAGATATATAGTCCTAGGAGCCCTGACAGTGTCATACACTATGTATTATAGATATATAATATTAGGAGTCCTGACAGTGTCATACACTATGTATTATAGATATATAGTTCTAGGAGCCCTGACAGTGTCATACACTATGTATTATAGATATATAGTCCTAGGAGCCCTGACAGTGTCATACACTATGTATTATAGATATATAGTCCTAGGAGCTCTGACAGTGTCATACACTATGTAATATATATATATATATATATATATAGTCCTAGGAGTCCTGACAGTATCATACACTATGTATTATAGATATATAGTTCTAGGAGCCCTGACAGTGTCATACACTATGTATTATAGATATATAGTCCTAGGAGCCCTGACAGTGTCATACACTATGTATTATAGATATATAGTCCTAGGAGCCCTGACAGTGTCATACACTATGTAGTAAATATACACACGTGGACAAAATTGTTGGTCCCCCTCCCTTGTTTAATGAAAGAAAACCCCACAATGGTCACAGAAATAACTGGAATCTGACAAAAGTAATAATATATAAAAATTCTATGAAAATGAACAAATGAAAGTCAGACATTGCTTTCCAACCAGGCTTCAACATGAAACAGGCCTGGACAGAAATGAGGGTTCCCTTAATATTTAGTTGCACAACCTTTTGAGGCAATCCCTGCAATCAAACCTCTTAGTTTTCCTCTTAGCCATTCTTGGGGGTTTTTAGCTGTGTTTTGGGTCATTATCCTGTTGCAAGACCCATGACCTGCGACTGAGACCAAGCTTTCTGACACTGGGCAGCACATTTCTCTCTAGAATCCCTTGATAGTCTTGAGATTTCATTGTACCCTGCACAGATTCAAGACACCCTGTGCCAGATGCAGCAAAGCATCCCCAGAACATAACAGAGCCTCCTCCATGTGTCACAGTAGGGACAGTGTTCTTTTCAAGATAGGCTTCATTTTTCCGTCTGTGAACATAGAGCTGATGTGCCTTGCCAAAAATTTAGTTTTGTCTCATCTGTCCATAGGACATTCTCCCAGAAGCTTTGTGGCTTGTCAACATGTAGTTTGGCAAATTCCAGTCTGTCAGATTCCAGTTATTTCTGTGACTATTGTGGGTTTTTTTTCATTAAATGAGGGAGGGGACCAACAATTTTGTCCACGTGTGTGTATAAATTGTGTACACCTTGATCTTTTATTTTTTGTGTGTGAATGTAAGATTAAATAGGAGTTTTGTGCAAATATGTTTTAGTTCATTTTTTCAAAAAATTTTGTTTGAAGGTGGATGTGGCTATTGGTAACCTATTGAAACGCATGTAATCTTCAGGTTGTCTACTTTCCAAAAATATATAGGGATTAGTGGTGCACTTGCTTTCCACTGTGTGTAATCCCTACATTTTATAGGGTGATACATTTTTAACATTTCCAACTTCAAAGCAGATTTTTGCTCCTTCCAGTTCTAGTGATTTTCTGAAGATATGTATATAGTGATATGTACGTACAGGTGTAGTCCTTAGTGATATGTATATACAGGCGTAGTCCTTAGTGACATGTACATACAGGCGTAGGCCTTAGTGATATGTACATACAGGTGTAGTCCTTAGTGATATGTACATACAGGCGTAGTCCTTAGTGATATGTACATACAGGTGTAGTCCTTAGTGATATGTACATACAGGTGTAGTCCTTAGTGATATGTACATACAGGCGTAGTCCTTAGTGATATGTACATACAGGTGTAGGCCTTAGTGATATGTACATACAGGCGTAGTCCTTAGTGATATGTACATACAGGTGTAGTCCTTAGTGATATGTACATACAGGTGTAGTCCTTAGTGATATGTACAGTACATACAGGCGTAGTCCTTAGTGATATGTACATACAGGCGTAGTCCTTAGTGATATGTACATACAGGCGTAGTCCTTAGTGATATGTACATACAGGTGTAGTCCTTAGTGATATGTACATACAGGTGTAGTCCTTAGTGATATGTATATACAGGCGTAGTCCTTAGTGATATGTACATACAGGCGTAGGCCTTAGTGATCTGTGCATACAGGTGTAGTCCTTAGTGATATGTACATACAGGCGTAGTCCTTAGTGATATGTACATACAGGTGTAGTCCTTAGTGATATGTACATACAGGCGTAGTCCTTAGTGATATGTACATACAGGTGTAGTCCTTAGTGATATGTACATACAGGTGTAGTCCTTAGTGATATGTACATACAGGCGTAGTCCTTAGTGATATGTACATACAGGCGTAGTCCTTAGTGATATGTACATACAGGCATAGTCCTTAGTGATATGTACATACAGGCGTAGTCCTTAGTGATATGTACATACAGGCGTAGGCCTTAGTGATATGTACATACAGGTGTAGTCCTTAGTGATATGTACATACAGGCGTAGTCCTTAGTGATATGTACATACAGGCGTAGTCCTTAGTGATATCTACATACAGGCGTAGTCCTTAGTGATATCTACATACAGGTGTAGTCCTTAGTGATATGTACATACAGGTGTAGTCCTTAGTGATATGTGTATACAGGTGTAGTCCTTAGTGATATGTATATACAGGTGTAGTCCTTAGTGATATGTACATACAGGCGTAGGCCTTAGTGATATGTACATACAGGCGTAGTCCTTAGTGATATCTACATACAGGCGTAGTCCTTAGTGATATCTACATACAGGTGTAGTCCTTAGTGATATGTACAGTATATACAGGTGTAGGCCTTAGTGATATGTACATACAGGCGTAGTCCTTAGTGATATGTACATACAGGTGTAGTCCTTAGTGATATGTACATACAGGCGTAGTCCTTAGTGATATGTACATACAGGCGTAGTCCTTAGTGATATGTGTATACAGGTGTAGTCCTTAGTGATATGTACATACAGGCGTAGTCCTTAGTGATATGTGTATACAGGTGTAGTCCTTAGTGATATGTACATACAGGTGTAGTCCTTAGTGATATGTACAGTACATACAGGCGTAGTCCTTAGTGATATGTACATACAGGCGTAGTCCTTAGTGATATGTACATACAGATGTAGTAGTCCTTAGTGATATATACATACAGGTGTAGTCCTTAGTGATATGTACATACAGGCGTAGTCCTTAGTGATATGTATATACAGGCGTAGGCCTTAGTGATATGTACATACAGGCGTAGTCCTTAGTGATATGTACATACAGGTGTAGTCCTTAGTGATATGTACATACAGGTGTAGGCCTTAGTGATATGTACATACAGGTGTAGGCCTTAGTGATATGTACATACAGGTGTAGTCCTTAGTGATATGTACATACAGGTGTAGTCCTTAGTGATATGTACATACAGGCGTAGGCCTTAGTGATATGTACATACAGGCGTAGTCCTTAGTGATATGTACATACAGGCGTAGTCCTTAGTGATATGTACATACAGGCGTAGTCCTTAGTGATATGTACATACAGGCGTAGTCCTTAGTGATATGTACATACAGGTGTAGTCCTTAGTGATATGTACAGTACATACAGGCGTAGTCCTTAGTGATATGTACATACAGGCGTAGTCCTTAGTGATATGTACATACAGATGTAGTAGTCCTTAGTGATATATACATACAGGTGTAGTCCTTAGTGATATGTACATACAGGCGTAGTCCTTAGTGATATGTATATACAGGCGTAGGCCTTAGTGATATGTACATACAGGCGTAGTCCTTAGTGATATGTACATACAGGTGTAGTCCTTAGTGATATGTACATACAGGTGTAGGCCTTAGTGATATGTACATACAGGTGTAGGCCTTAGTGATATGTACATACAGGTGTAGTCCTTAGTGATATGTACATACAGGTGTAGTCCTTAGTGATATGTACATACAGGCGTAGGCCTTAGTGATATGTACATACAGGCGTAGTCCTTAGTGATATGTACATACAGGCGTAGTCCTTAGTGATATGTACATACAGGCGTAGTCCTTAGTGATATGTACATACAGGTGTAGTCCTTAGTGATATGTACATACAGGCGTAGTCCTTAGTGATATGTACATACAGGTGTAGTCCTTAGTGATATGTACATACAGGTGTAGTCCTTAGTGATATGTACATACAGGCGTATTCCTTAGTGATATGTACATACAGGCGTAGGCCTTAGTGATATGTACATACAGACGTAGGCCTTAGTGATATGTACATACAGGCGTAGTCCTTAGTGATATCTACATACAGGCGTAGTCCTTAGTGATATCTACATACAGGCGTAGGCCTTAGTGATATGTACATACAGGCGTAGTCCTTAGTGATATCTACATACAGGCGTAGTCCTTAGTGATATCTACATACAGGTGTAGTCCTTAGTGATATGTACAGTATATACAGGTGTAGTCCTTAGTGATATGTACATACAGGTGTAGTCCTTAGTGATATGTACATACAGGTGTAGTCCTTAGTGATATGTACATACAGGCGTAGTCCTTAGTGATATGTACATACAGGCGTAGTCCTTAGTGATATGTGTATACAGGTGTAGTCCTTAGTGATATGTACATACAGGCGTAGTCCTTAGTGATATGTACATACAGGTGTAGTCCTTAGTGATATGTACATACAGGCGTAGTCCTTAGTGATATGTACATACAGGTGTAGGCCTTAGTGATATGTACATACAGGTGTAGTCCTTAGTGATATGTACAGTACATACAGGCGTAGTCCTTAGTGATATGTACATACAGGTGTAGTAGTCCTTAGTGATATATACATACAGGTGTAGTCCTTAGTGATATGTACATACAGGCGTAGTCCTTAGTGATATGTATATACAGGCGTAGGCCTTAGTGATATGTACATACAGGCGTAGTCCTTAGTGATATGTACATACAGGTGTAGTCCTTAGTGATATGTACATACAGGTGTAGGCCTTAGTGATATGTACATACAGGTGTAGGCCTTAGTGATATGTACATACAGGTGTAGTCCTTAGTGATATGTACATACAGGTGTAGTCCTTAGTGATATGTACATACAGGTGTAGGCCTTAGTGATATGTACATACAGGCGTAGTCCTTAGTGATATGTACATACAGGTGTAGTCCTTAGTGATATGTACATACAGGCGTAGTCCTTAGTGATATGTACATACAGGTGTAGTCCTTAGTGATATGTACATACAGGGTAGGCCTTAGTGATATGTACATACAGGTGTAGTCCTTAGTGATATATACATACAGGGTAGTCCTTAGTGATATGTACATACAGGTGTAGTCCTTAGTGATATGTACATACAGGCGTAGTCCTTAGTGATATGTACATACAGGTGTAGTCCTTAGTGATATGTACATACAGGCGTAGTCCTTAGTGATATGTACATACAGGTGTAGTCCTTAGTGATATATGTACATACAGGCGTAGTCCTTAGTGATATGTACATACAGGTATAGTCCTTAGTGATATGTGTACACAGGTGTAGGCCTTAGTGATATGTACATACAGGCGTAGTCCTTAGTGATATGTACATACAGGCGTAGTCCTTAGTGATATGTACATACAGGCGTAGTCCTTAGTGATATGTATGTAGGGAACTGCCATTTCTACTAGTATATAATGTATCTGGCTTCTTTGCCCCTGCAGTTTGGCTTCAGAGACCCCAGGCATTCAGTGCAAGTTTTGTTTTGTAAATACAGTGAGTCAGACACATGTGAGCAGAGCTGCTGAGACAGACATGTTATGTCTGGGGGAGTCTAAGAGCCACTTGTTCCTCTTTACTTCACAGTATATAGTTAGGTATGTGTTACCCCCTATATACTCACAGGACCTAGCTAGTAACCGTAGTTAGGGATCCATATATATATATAGTTCAGGGCAGTGATAGGTTAGGCTTCCGAAGGCCAACTAGCTAGTTAGAGGCCCGGTGGCACTAGTAGTTTAGCTGGCAGGTTAAGGACTCAGTGTTAGGGTAGTCAGGCCTGCATCTACTGCCGTCACCGTCGCCCTGTTTGCTGCCTGTGAAGAATCTCACCATCATCATCATCTCCTGATCGGCTGTCTGTCATCTCCTGGAAGAATCCGAGGATCCACAGTCATCCACAGGGGCCCCTGCATCTCTTCTGTTGCCTGGAGGTATTGTGCACTGGACTCTTGCTATATATCTATATATATACCCGGGTATATAACCTAAGACGGTTGAGGACTTGCTGGTTGTTGTAGTATTGCTGTGTTCTGAGTATATTTTATGTATGTATTATTACCCTGTTGATTCTTATAAAGCTACTGTTATAACCTTATGTGGTATCTGTATGTATTCTTCAGACTGTGAGATTAGTACAGTGATCCTTGTTAAGGCTACTAACTGTACTTCATGGGTAAGTCCCAGGAAGAGATCCTCCCTGTAATACAGAGGCTCTATCCTGGGTGGAGGCACTGATATATTTCATATATGTCCCCCTCCCATTATACACACAGGTCAGCGCCACAGTCTGTTGCGGGAGGGATAATACTCATACCCCCCCCAAATAGGGCTACATTTGGAGGCACTGCTGAGATTTAGAAGTGGGAATAGTCATTGATATGGAGAAGCGATATAGCTCAGAGGGGAACCTCCCACTAGCTACTACATGGGATTACCGACCTCCTGTTCCTCCACTGGTTCAGGTAAAGGAAGAACCCCGCTCAGCCAGTTACCCCCCCAGTATGGCCGTCGCTAGCAGTTCCTCTAGTGACAGTGCTATTAGCACTTTAGCCAGGCTGACTGAAATGTTAGCTCAGGGCCTGCAGGCCACTCACTACAAGAAACTAAAAGTATTCTCTGGTAATGTCCCAGTACCACAAGGGGAGGAAAACTTTGAGATATGGAAAGAACATACTCTCCAATGCCTGAAGGAATGGTCTTGCTCTGAAGAAGGCAAGCGGCAGCGTATCAGTGAAAGTTTGCGGTCTCCTGCTGCAGAATTGATCCGCTTGTACAGAGACTCTCATGAAGGAGTGAGTGCATTGGACTATATACAAGTACTGTCTGATCACTTTGAGCCATACTATGACCTTGCCCAGATGGTTGCTGATTACCGAATGGTTCGTCAAAAAGAAGGGGAAAATGTCTCTACTTTTATTAACCGTTTACAGCTACTTCTTTCACGTCTGGTGTACCACGCAGCTATATCTACTTCAGAGGTAGACGCTCTGAGAACCAGTCAGTTGGTGAGAGGGTTACAACCTCATCATCCTCTTGCTCAAGTACTCAAGGTCTTACTATCTGATAGAGTCCTTCCATTTCCTGACTTAATGAAGTTAGTGAAGAAACAAGAAGCTGACATTAGTTTTAGTACCCCTAAGAAAGCGAAAAGCATCTCTAAAGAAGATGTTGTTCCTAATTCAAACAAGGACAAACCAGCGGAGCGGTCAGAACTTAGACAGTCCGCCACTCCACCCACTGCCACTCAATGGAGGAAGGATGCTAGAACCTGTTATAAATGTGGTCAGACGGGCCATAGTGCCAGACAGTGTACGGAGGACAGTGAGGGATTGAGACACAGTGCTGTCTTCTCTATTCAGAATCAAAGACACCGAAGGAAGGCGGGCCGAGTAAATACCAGAGGCGCTATCGCGGGCTCCAGGTCCGTTGTCAAAGTCACTGTCAATGGTCATGCCGCTCCTGCCCTGTTTGATACAGGATCTCAAGTGACCCTGATTTATCGCTCGTTCTACCAAAAGTATCTGAGGGATATACCTCTTCAGTCTACGGGACAAATGAAATTGTGGGGGCTTAATTCAGGATCATATCCTGTAGATGGCAGCCTACAAGTAGTTATAGCTGTCCCTGAATTAGAAGATCAGAGTGTCGCTCCCATGAAGATTACGGCTCTTGTCTGTCCTGATACAGGGGATTCTTGTGCAGCTCCTGTGATACTTGGCACTAATTGTCCCGCAGTGCATTATGCTTTTCAGAAGTTTCTTGGAAGAGATTGGAACCCTGCAGCTCAGCCGGTGAATATATCTTCTGATCTTAGAGAACTCTGTGATGCCCTGTCTACTGGCTATCGACATGGAATGGTATATCATATCGGTGAGAGAACCGTGGAAGTTCCTGCCGACGGGGAGAGAATTCTGAGAGTAGCCTCCAGCATTGCTCCCGATTTGCTTGAAGGGGGGAGTTATGTCCTTATGGAAACCCCTGAAGAAATGATTAACCAGAATGGCTGGATGGTGATCCCAGAGAGAAAGGACTGGAGAAATAAAGTGGAGTTATCTACCTGTGTGACAGTGAGGAACTGTTCACCGCATCCGATTGTAATTGGACCATACCAGAATGTGGCCCACTGCTACCCTGTGCTTGGAGTAAATCCATACGCTGAAGTGTGCAGGATTCAAATCCGAGATGCAGTCCCTAATCTCAATCTTGACTTGAGTGATCCACATTTACCAGAGGCCTGGAATCAGCGACTGACACAGAAGTTGTCTGAATTATCGGAAGTGTTCTCCATGGATGATATGGATGTAGGTTGTGCTAAAAGTGCTCAACACACTTTCCGATTGACCGATTCTACTCCCTTCCGGGAGCGACCACGGAGAGTTGCTCCAAAGGATGTTGATGAGCTAAGACAGACTCTACAGCAAATGAAAGGTCAGGGGATCATTGTGGACAGTAAGAGCCCCTATGCCTCACCTATTGTGGTGGTAAGAAAAAAAATCTGGAGCAATTCGCCTATGTGTGGATTACAGAACTCTGAACCGGAGAACCTTACCTGATCAGTATACACTGCCGAGAATTGAAGAAGCTCTGGAAGCTCTGAATGGAAACTGTTGGTTCACAGTGCTGGACCTAAGATCGGGATACTATCAAGTCCCAATGGCACCTGAGGATCAGGAAAAGACAGCCTTCATATGCCCCTTGGGTTTCTTTCAGTTCACTCGTATGCCGCAAGGTACAAAAGGTGCGCCAGCAACGTTCCAAAGGTTGATGGAAAGAGTGTTAGGTGATTTAGTGCCCCGGGAATGCCTTGTATATCTTGATGACATTATTGTGTTTGGAAAGACGCTGGAAGAACATGAAGAACGACTCATGAGAGTACTCCATCGCTTAAAAGAAGAGGGGCTGAAGTTGTCGGCTGACAAATGCAAATTTTGTAGATCTTCGGTCACTTATGTAGGTCATATTGTTTCTGCTGAAGGAGTTGCTACCGATCCTGGTAAGATTGAAGCTGTGGTGAATTGGCCCCGACCGCAAAATATTACGGAGTTGCAATCTTTCTTGGGGTTTTGTGGATTCTATCGACGATTTGTGGAAGGATATTCAAAAATTGCTCGAGCCCTCCTCGACCTGTTGAAGAGTGATGCAGGAGATCCGGGAAAGAAGAAAGGGTCTTCCAAAAGCCTTTTTGGCGATAGGTGGACTGCGGATTGTGAAGAAGCATTTAAGTTGTTGAAGAAGAAATTGACAGAAGCTCCCGTTCTGGCTTATGCTGATGCACAGAAGCCATATGTGCTACATGTAGATGCCAGCTTTGAAGGATTAGGTGGCGTGCTGCACCAAGAATACCCGGCCGGGTTACGGCCCATAGCTTTCATAAGTCGAAGTCTTTCTCCCAGCGAGAAAAATTATCCAGTACATAAATTGGAGTTTTTGGCGCTCAAGTGGGCCATTGTTGATAAATTACATGACTATTTATACGGAGCCACGTTTGAAGTAAGAACAGACAACAATCCACTGACATACGTTTTGTCAACCGCTAAACTCGATGCTACAGGACATCGCTGATTGGCGGCTTTATCCAACTACCAATTCACACTCAAGTATAAATCGGGGCCTAAGAACATTGGGGCAGATGCTCTATCAAGACGGCCTGGATTACCTAGTCCGGAAGTAGTGGATGAATGGGAAGAAGTGCCAAGTCCTGGAGTAGGAGCTTTGTGTGCCATGGCTGCTGTAGTTGAAGACCGAGTAGCCTTTTCTGAAACTCGGCTTATTGACTCTATTGGGGGAGGTCCCGAAGCTGTACCAGACATGTTTGCCTACCCTGCCGCTTTAGGATCCTTTGAGAGTTGTTCTATATCTTCAAAGCGAATGATCTGGAGTCAAAAGACTGATCCTTTAATTGGACCTCTTTATCAAGCAGTGAGTTCTCAAGACAGAGAAATGTTAAAGACATCCCTACCCTCTGAATGCAGTCAACTTCTACGAGATTGGGAGAAGTTTGAAATAGACAATGGCCTACTTTATCGTGTGGTGCTGTATCATGATCACCCTGGAAGGCGCCAACTAGTTATTCCAAGCTGCTTTCAGAAGATGATTTTCCGAAGTCTGCATGATTATCATGGTCATTTGGGACCTGAGAAGACTTATGGCCTAATACAAGACCGATTCTACTGGCCCAAAATGAGAGATACCGTGACTCGTCTGTGTAGGTGCTGTCGCAGATGTTTGCAGAGGAAGACTGTCCCGGTTCGAGCGGCCTTCATGGGACACTTGAAGAGTTCGGGCCCCATGGATCTTGTCTGCATAGACTTCCTTTGTATTGACAACGACTCCAGAGGATTTGGAAATGTATTGGTGGTGACTGATCACTTCACACGATATGCTCAAGCCTTTCCGACTAAGGATCAAAAAGCAGTCACTGTTGCAAGAGTGCTTTGGGAAAAGTATTTTATCCATTATGGCTTACCACACCGGTTGCATTCTGATCAAGGCCGGGATTTTGAGAGTAACCTGATCAAAGAGTTACTTCAGTTGTTGAACATCTGCAAAAGTCGGACGACGCCTTACCATCCAGAGGGAGATGCCCTTCCTGAAAGATTTAACAGGACTTTACTTGATATGCTTGGTACCGTACGAATTGAGGATAAGCGATCCTGGAGTAGAAAAGTGGAGGCTATGGTGCATGCCTATAATAGTACAAGGCACGAGAGCACAGGATATTCACCATACTTTCTGATGTTTGGAAGAGAGCCTAGGCTACCTATTGACATCTTGTTGGGAGTCTCTACCGATGGTATCAGTCATCGAGATCATTACCGATACGTGGCACGTTTGAAAGAAACGCTTAAGAGTGCTTATCAGCTGGCTGAGGAAAATGCGGCCAAAGTGAATGAAGGAAATAAAAGGAGATTTGATCTTCGAGTAAGATACCGAGAATTGAACCCTGGGGACCATGTTCTGCTACGGAATTTGGGAGCATCTGCAAAACATAAGCTGGCTGATCGATGGCGGAGTGAACTCTTTACAGTGGTAGATCGGTTGCCTGGAATACCAGTCTACAAGATAAAAGGACGGGACGGGAGGATCAGGACTTGGCATAGAAATCATTTGTTGCCTGTACCTCAGATTGATGGTATGGATATCTCCAATGATGGCTCGGCCTGCGATTCTCCACAGTCCTTAGCCGATATTCCACCTGACCTTCCTGAAACTCCTGAGAGTGATTGGACTGTGGCTCCTGAAGTTCCTAGATCACCAGTATCTTCTCCTTCAGGGAGACCTATGAACCCTCAAACTCCAGAATTCGTACCTAGATCTGTGTCTACAGATGAGCAGGGATCTAGCTCTCCTACGCCACCAGCACCATCCCCTCCCATGGCAGACAACCCTAGTTTAGGGCCTGGACATGCTAGTTTACCTCAGAGAGAGGTACGGAGAGGAGAGAGAATTAGACACCCTCCACCTATGCTGACATATGATAGTTTGGGGGACCCCAGATTTACTACTCAGCCTCATTTATACCATGCTTGGGTGGGTGCAGTGTCCACTTTGGTCAATATGTTACCAATTTTCGCTCCTGCTGGCATGTATACCTATTAACCTGTTGTGACTCTGTAAATGCAAAAGCAACCATATTGATATTGTCATTGGTAATGTTGACTGTATACTATGACTTTGTATGTCTTTGACGTGACGTAAAGATTTCACCAGAGGGAGAGTGTAGGGAACTGCCATTTCTACTAGTATATAATGTATCTGGCTTCTTTGCCCCTGCAGTTTGGCTTCAGAGACCCCAGGCATTTAGTGCAAGTTTTGTTTTGTAAATACAGTGAGTCAGACACATGTGAGGCAGAGCTGCTGGGGGGAGAGATGTGAGCAGAGCTGCTGAGACAGACATGTTATGTCTGGGGGAGTCTAAGAGCCACTTGTTCCTCTTTACTTCACAGTATATAGTTAGGTATGTGTTACCCCCTATATACTCACAGGACCTAGCTAGTAACCGTAGTTAGGGATCCATATATATATACAGTTCAGGGCAGTGATAGGTTAGGATTCCGATGGCCAACTAGCTAGTTAGAGGCCCGGTGGCACTAGTAGTTTAGCCGGCAGGTTAAGGACTTAGTGTTAGGGTAGTCAGGCCTGCATCTACTGCCGTCACCGTCGCCCTGTTTGCTGCCTGTGAAGAATCTCACCATCATCATCATCATCTCCTGATCGGCTGTCTGTCATCTCCTGGAAGAATCCGAGGATCCACAGTCATCCACAGGGGCCCCTGCATCTCTTCTGTTGCCTGGAGGTATTGTGCACTGGACTCTTGCTATATATCTATATATATATATACCCGGGTATATAACCTAAGACGGTTGAGGACTTGCTGGTTGTTGTAGTACTGCTGTGTTCTGAGTATATTTTATGTATGTATTATTACCCTGTTGATTCTTATAAAGCTACTGTTATAACCTTATGTGGTATCTGTATGTATTCTTCAGACTGTGAGATTAGTACAGTGATCCTTGTTAAGGCTACTAACTGTACTTCATGGGTAAGTCCCAGGAAGAGATCCTCCCTGTAATACAGAGGCTCTATCCTGGGTGGAGGCACTGATATATTTCATATATGTTCCCACTCTTCCCTTCAGCGAAGGCTTCAGGTCCCATTATACACACAGGTCAGCGCCAGAGTCTGTTGCGGGAGGGATAATACTCATACCCCCCCCCCCCCAAATAGGGCTACATGTACATACAGGTGTAGGCCTTAGTGATATGTACATACAGGCGTAGTCCTTAGTGATATGTACATACAGGTGTAGTCCTTAGTGATATGTACATACAGGCGTAGTCCTTAGTGATATGTACATACAGGTGTAGGCCTTAGTGATATGTACATACAGGCGTAGTCCTTAGTGATATGTACATACAGGCGTAGTCCTTAGTGATATGTACATACAGGCGTAGTCCTTAGTGATATGTACATACAGGTGTAGTCCTTAGTGATATGTACATACAGGCGTAGTCCTTAGTGATATGTACAGTCATATGAAAAAGTTTGGGAACCCCTATTAATCTTAATCATTTTTAGTTCTAAATATTTGGTTGTTTGCAACAGCCATTTCAATTTGATATATCTAATAACTGATGGACACAGTAATATTTCAGGATTGAAATGAGGTTTATTGTGCTAACAGAAAATGTGAGATATGCATTAAACCAAAATTTGACCGGTGCAAAAATTTGGGTACCCTTATCATTTTATTGATTTGAATACTCCTAACTACTTTTCACTGACTTACTGAAGCACAAAATTGGTTTTGTAACCTCACTGAGCTTTGAACTTCATAGCCAGGTGTATCCAATCATGAGAAAAGGTATTTAAGGTGGCCAATTGCAAGTTGTTCTCCTATTTGAATCTCCTCTGAAGAGTGGCATCATGGGCTCCTCAAAACAACTCTCAAATGATCTGAAAACAAAGATTGTTCAACATAGTTGTTCAGGGGAAGGATACAAAAAGTTGTCTCAGAGATTTAACCTGTCAGTTTCCACTGTGAGGAACATAGTAAGGAAAAGGAAGACCACAGGGACAGTTCTTGTTAAGCCCAGAAGTGGCAGGCCAAGAAAAATATCAGAAAGGCAGAAAAGAAGAATGGTGAGAACAGTCAAGGACAATCCACAGACCACCTCCAAAGAGCTGCAGCATCATCTTGCTGCAGATGGTGTCACTGTGCATCGGTCAACAATACAGCACACTTTGCACAAGGAGAAGCTGTATGGGAGAGTGATGCGAAAGAAGCCGTTTCTGAAAGCACGCCACAAACAGAGTCGCCTGAGGTATGCAAAAGCACATTTGGACAAGCCAGCTTCATTTGATACAAAATGATTGAGTTGTTTGGTCATACAAAAAGGCGTTATGCATGGCGTCAAAAAAACACAGCATTCCAAGAAAAACACTTGCTACCCACTGTAAAATTTGGTGGAGGTTCCATCATGCTTTGGGGCTGTGTGGCCAATGCCGGCACCGGGAATCTTGTTAAAGTTGAGGGTCGCATGGATTCAACTCAGTATCAGCAGATTCTTGAGAATAATGTACAAGAATCAGTGACGAATTTGAAGTTACGCCGGGGATGGATATTTCAGCAAGACAATGATCCAAAACACAGCTCCAAATCTACTCAGGCATTCATGCAGAGGAACAATTACAATGTTCTGGAATGGCCATCCCAGTCCCCAGACCTGAATATCATTGAACATCTGTGGGATAATTTGAAGCGGGCTGTCCATGCTCGGCGACCATCAAACTTAACTGAACTGGAATTGTTTTGTAAAGAGGAATGGTCAAAAATACCTTCATCCAGGATCCAGGAACTGATTAAAAGCTACAGGAAGCGACTAGAGGCTGTTACTTTTGCAAAAGGAGGATCTACTAAATATTAATGTCACTTTTCTGTTGAGGTGCCCATACTTTTGCACCGGTCAAATTTTGGTTTAATGCATATTGCACATTTTCTGTTAGTACAATAAACCTCATTTCAATCCTGAAATATTACTGTGTCCATCAGTTATTAGATATATCAAATTGAAATGGCTGTTGCAAACACCCAAATATTTAGAACTAAAAATGATTAAGATTAATAGGGGTGCCCAAACTTTTTCATATGACTGTATATACAGGCGTAGTCCTTAGTGATATGTACATACAGGCGTAGGCCTTAGTGATATGTACATACAGGCGTAGGCCTTAGTGATATGTACATACAGGGTAGGCCTTAGTGATATGTACATACAGGCGTAGGCCTTAGTGATCTGTGCATACAGGTGTAGTCCTTAGTGATATGTACATACAGGTGTAGGCCTTAGTGATATGTACATACAGGGTAGTCCTTAGTGATATGTACATACAGGCGTAGTCCTTAGTGATATGTACATACAGGTGTAGTCCTTAGTGATATGTACATACAGGCGTAGGCCTTAGTGATATGTACATACAGGCGTAGGCCTTAGTGATATGTACATACAGGTGTAGTCCTTAGTGATATGTACATACAGGTGTAGTAGTCCTTAGTGATATGTACATACAGGCGTAGTCCTTAGTGATATGTACATACAGGCGTAGGCCTTAGTGATATGTACATACAGGCGTAGGCCTTAGTGATATGTACATACAGGTGTAGTCCTTAGTGATATGTACATACAGGCGTAGGCCTTAGTGATATGTACATACAGGCGTAGGCCTTAGTGATATGTACATACAGGTGTAGTCCTTAGTGATATGTACATACAGGCGTAGGCCTTAGTGATATGTACATACAGGTGTAGTAGTCCTTAGTGATATGTACATACAGGCGTAGTCCTTAGTGATATGTACATACAGGCGTAGTCCTTAGTGATATGTACATACAGGTGTAGTCCTTAGTGATATGTACATACAGGCGTAGGCCTTAGTGATATGTACATACAGGCGTAGGCCTTAGTGATATGTACATACAGGCGTAGTCCTTAGTGATATGTACATACAGGCGTAGTCCTTAGTGATATGTACATACAGGCGTAGTCCTTAGTGATATGTACATACAGGCGTAGTCCTTAGTGATATGTACATACAGGCGTAGGCCTTAGTGATATGTACATACAGGTGTAGGCCTTAGTGATATATGTACATATAGGTGTAGTCCTTAGTGATATGTACATACAGGTGTAGGCCTTAGTGATATGTACATACAGGTGTAGTCCTTAGTGATATGTACATACAGGTGTAGTCCTTAGTGATATGTACATACAGGCGTAGGCCTTAGTGATATGTACATACAGGCGTAGGCCTTAGTGATATGTGTATACAGGTGTAGTCCTTAGTGATATGTACATACAGGCGTAGTCCTTAGTGATATGTATATACAGGCGTAGGCCTTAGTGATATGTACATACAGGCGTAGGCCTTAGTGATATGTACATACAGGTGTAGTCCTTAGTGATATGTACATACAGGCGTAGTCCTTAGTGATATGTACATACAGGCGTAGTCCTTAGTGATATGTACATACAGGCGTAGTCCTTAGTGATATGTACATACAGGCGTAGGCCTTAGTGATATGTATGATCTCTTATTTTTAGGGTGTTTGGTGCCGATAACTGTTTGGTTTCCACTTTTAGCAACTAATATAAATTTATTTGTATTTTTTGTATAAAACATTCACTTATAATCAAAATTATACAAAGGTGCCTGCCTGTATACAGTACCAAGTGGCATTGTGACAATGCTGCAGGTGTCTACTTTTGGAAAATATATAGGTATGGGGGAGGGGTTTAGTATAATTTTTTTTTATGTTGAAATTTAGGTTTTATTTGTCCATCTAAAAACTGTGAAAATTGCCCCGGCAGCCAGAGGAAAGAAAAATCTGAAAACCCCTGGCCGTGAGAGGGTTAAACTGGGGACCAATGGATGGGGACATTAAGCTAGAGGGGGACATTATAATGTATGGAGCCACTAGGGAGGCATTATACTGTGTTAGGACCTCTAATGGGGCATTATAATTTGTGCAAGTCGGGTATTGCTAAGTGGTGGCGATGGGGGGGGCAATTATGAAACCATTGCACTGAACCCACCAATGTGTTAAAACAGCCCTGCTAAGGCACATACTGAGGAGGAACAATAATGGGAGCCCTAATGTCAGTACCCACAGTATAATGTTCCTTAATACCCCCCTACTGTATAATGCCACGTTAGTCGCCCCCACACTGTATAATGCCACGTTAGTCGCCTCCACACTGTATAATGCCACGTTAGTCGCCCCCACACTGTATAATGCCACGTTAGTCGCCCCCACACTGTATAATGCCATGTTAGTCGCCCCCACACTGTATAATGCTATGTTAGTGCCCCCCGCACAGTATAATGCCACATTAGTCGCCCCCACACTTTATAATGCTATGTTAGTGCCCCCTGCACAGTATAATGCCATGTTAGTGCCCCCCGCACAGTGTAATGCCACGTTAGTCGCCCCCACACTGTATAATGCCACGTTAGTCGCCCCCACACTGTATAATGCCACGTTAGTCGCCCCCACACTGTATAATGCCACGTTAGTCGCCCCCACACTGTATAATGCCACGTTAGTGCCCCCCGCACAGTATAATGCCATGTTAGTGCCCCCCGCACAGTATAATGCCACATTAGTCGCCCCCACACTGTATAATGCTATGTTAGTGCCCCCACACTGTATAATGCCACGTTAGTCGCTCCCACACTGTATAATGCCACGTTAGTCGCCCCCACACTGTATAATGCCACGTTAGTGCCCCCCACACAGTATAATGCCACGTTAGTCGCCCCCACACTGTATAATGCCACGTTAGTCGCCCCCACACTGTATAATGCCATGTTAGTGCCCCCTGCACAGTATAATGCCATGTTAGTCGCCCCCACACTGTATAATGCTATGTTAGTGCCCCCCCGCACAGTATAATGCCACATTAGTCGCCCCCACACTGTATAATGCTATGTTAGTGCCCCCTGCACAGTATAATGCCATGTTAGTGCCCCCCGCACAGTGTAATGCCACGTTAGTCGCCCCCACACTGTATAATGCCACGTTAGTCGCCCCCACACTGTATAATGCCACGTTAGTCGCCCCCACACTGTATAATGCCACGTTAGTGCCCCCCACACAGTATAATGCCACATTAGTCACCCCCACACTGTATAATGCCATGTTAGTGCCCCCTGCACAGTATAATGCCATGTTAGTCGCCCCCACACTGTATAATGCCATGTTAGTGCCCACCGCACAGTATAATGCCATGTTAGTGCCCCCCGCACAGTATAATGCCATGTTAGTGCCCCCCCGCACAGTATAATGCCACATTAGTCGCCCCCACACTGTATAATGCTATGTTAGTGCCCCCACACTGTATAATGCCACGTTAGTCGCCCCCACACTGTATAATGCCACGTTAGTCGCCCCCACACTGTATAATGCCACGTTAGTTGCCCCCCACACTGTATAATGCCACGTTAGTCACCCCCACACTGTATAATGCCACGTTAGTGCCCCCCACACAGTATAATGCCACGTTAGTCGCCCCCACACTGTATAATGCCACGTTAGTCGCCCCCACACTGTATAATGCCACGTTAGTCGCCCCCACACTGTATAATGCCACGTTAGTCGCCCCCACACTGTATAATGCCACGTTAGTCGCCCCCACACTGTATAATGCCACGTTAGTCGCCCCCACACTGTATAATGCCACGTTAGTCGCCCCCACACTGTATAATGCCACGTTAGTCGCCCCCACACTGTATAATGCCACGTTAGTCGCCCCCACACTGTATAATGCCACGTTAGTCGCCCCCACACTGTATAATGCCACGTTAGTCGCCCCCACACTGTATAATGCCACGTTAGTCGCCCCCACACTGTATAATGCCACGTTAGTCGCCCCCACACTGTATAATGCCACGTTAGTCGCCCCCACACTGTATAATGCCACGTTAGTCGCCCCCACACTGTATAATGCCACGTTAGTCGCCCCCACACTGTATAATGCCACGTTAGTCGCCCCCACACTGTATAATGCCACGTTAGTCGCCCCCACACTGTATAATGCCACGTTAGTCGCCCCCACACTGTATAATGCCACGTTAGTCGCCCCCACACTGTATAATGCCACGTTAGTCGCCCCCACACTGTATAATGCCACGTTAGTCGCCCCCACACTGTATAATGCCACGTTAGTCGCCCCCACACTGTATAATGCCACGTTAGTCGCCCCCACACTGTATAATGCCACGTTAGTCGCCCCCACACTGTATAATGCCACGTTAGTGCCCCCTGCACAGTGTAATGCCACGTTAGTCGCCCCCACACTGTATAATGCCATGTTAGGGTAGGTTCACCTATGTCAGTTGCATCAGTATCAGTTTTTTTTGTCCTTTAGTCATTACAACTGATGCTAAAATGCGTCGTCTGTCATCAGACTTTTTCACAAATTTCTACTCCGAAACAATCCGTTGTCATCAGTGTTTCCCATCAGTTTTTACGATCACTTTTTACTTTTAGGGTGAGGTATACTTGTATAGTACAACCCTCTCGGCCCTGATGCAGAGAGCTGGAGACTCGGGAGCTGCATTTACTGACATTTAAAGAGTTCTGCAAAAGTGTCATGGCGTCCAAAAACCAAACTGTCTAAATCTGCGCCAAAAACCAAATAACGCTCCCTCTCTTCTTCCTGGTTGTGTGCCCAAATATCAGTTTATACCCACATATGATATTAAGTACGATATCCTGGGTACACCAGTGTCATACATGTGGGTATAATCTGCAGTTTGGGCACACAGCAGGGCGCAGATGTGAAGGAGCGCTGTGTGGCTTTTGGAGTACAGATTAGATGTTTGGTATCTGGACGCCATGTCATGTTTGCAGAGCCCCTGAGGTACCAATAAAGTGGAATCCTCTAACGAGTGACCTCATTGTGAAAACTGCCTCCCTCAAAGACTTTCAGGGGGTGTAGTGAGCATTAGTATCCCAGATGTGAATATGTAAGCTGTGGGAACATGGGGGGTCACGCTGGGGGGCACTTCTGGTGTCTTTTCCCTCGTAAGCTCTAAATCTGGGGTGTCCCCTGATATCCGCTCGCACAGCTTATACATTCCCCTGCCATAGACATTTTTTTCTAATGATTTGGTGATTTTTGTCTTCTGTATTTTTCTGGTGATGTCGCCATATGAGGGCTTGTTGTTTTACGGGGTGAGATGCATTTTGTAATGACACCAGTTTTCGGTGCCTGTAATTTATTGAATAAATTTTATCAACGCATTTTTAGTGGATTATATAAAAAAAAATAAAAAATCCTGGCATTGTGTTTTACATTTTTCACTATGCAGCAAGTAACATGTGACCTTTATTCTGCGGGTCGGCACGGTTACGGCGATACCTCATTTATATTGTTTTATGTGTTACTAATTTTGCAGAACAAAAACTCATTTTGGGATATAAATCAATTATCTTTGCATCGCCATATTCTGAGACCTTTTTATTTTTCGATTTAGTTAATTGAGGGTTTATTTTTTTTGCAGGACAACCTGTGCTTTTTATTGGTACCGTTTTGGGGTACATATGACTTTTTGATCACTTTTTATAGCATATTTTGTAATGTAAGATGGCGAAAAATCATTAATTCCATTATTATTTTTTTTTTTTCCCTGACGTTCACTGTGTAGGTTAATTATTGATTCAGTTTTATTGTACAGGTTGTTACAGATGCGGCAATACAAAATATGTATTGTTTTTATTAATTTTTAGGGGTTTTTTATATAATTAATTTAATATAGGAAAAGGGAATATTTGAAGCTTAATAACTTTTTTTTTTTAATTACATTTTGTACTTTTCCTATAAAGGACATCTGAACCAGCCATACACTGATCGCTGCTCAGTACTATATACTGCCGTACGCTGATCGCTGGCTCAGTACTATATACTGCTGTACGCTGATCGCTGGCTCAGTACTATATACTGCCGTACACTGATCGCTGGCTCAGTACTATAGACTGCCGTACACTGATCGCTGCTCAGTACTATATACTGCCGTACGCTGATCGCTGGCTCAGTACTATATACTGCCGTACACTGATCGCTGCTCAGTACTATAGACTGCCGTACACTGATCGCTGGCTCAGTACTATAGACTGCCGTACACTGATCGCTGCTCAGTACTATATACTGCCGTACGCTGATCGCTGGCTCAGTACTATAGACTGCCGTACACTGATCGCTGCTCAGTACTATAGACTGCCGTACGCTGATCGCTGGCTCAGTACTATAGACTGCCGTACACTGATCGCTGCTCAGTACTATATACTGCCGTACACTGATCGCTGCTCAGTACTATATACTGCCGTACACTGATCGCTGCTCAGTACTATAGACTGCCGTACACTGATCGCTGCTCAGTACTATAGACTGCCGTACACTGATCGCTGCTCAGTACTATAGACTGCCGTACACTGATCGCTGGCTCAGTACTATAGACTGCCGTACACTGATCGCTGCTCAGTACTATAGACTGCCGTACACTGATCGCTGGCTCAGTACTATAGACTGCCGTACACTGATCGCTGCTCAGTACTATATACTGCCATACACTGATCGCTGGCTCAGTACTATAGACTGCCGTACACTGATCGCTGGCTCAGTACTATAGACTGCCGTACACTGATCGCTGCTCAGTACTATAGACTGCCGTACACTGATCGCTGCTCAGTACTATAGACTGCCGTACACTGATCGCTGGCTCAGTACTATAGACTGCCGTACACTGATCGCTGCTCAGTACTATAGACTGCCGTACACTGATCGCTGCTCAGTACTATAGACTGCCGTACACTGATCGCTGCTCAGTACTATAGACTGCCGTACACTGATCGCTGGCTCAGTACTATATACTGCCGTACACTGATCGCTGGCTCAGTACTATAGACTGCCGTACACTGATCGCTGCTCAGTACTATAGACTGCCGTACACTGATCGCTGGCTCAGTACTATATACTGCCGTACACTGATCGCTGGCTCAGTACTATAGACTGCCGTACACTGATCGCTGGCTCAGTACTATAGACTGCCGTACACTGATCGCTGCTCAGTACTATAGACTGCCGTACACTGATCGCTGGCTCAGTACTATAGAATGCCGTACACTGATCGCTGCTCAGTACTATATACTGCCGTACACTGATCGCTGCTCAGTACTATAGACTGCCGTACGCTGATCGCTGGCTCAGTACTATAGACTGCCGTACACTGATCGCTGGCTCAGTACTATATACTGCCGTACACTGATCGCTGCTCAGTACTATAGACTGCCGTACGCTGATCGCTGGCTCAGTACTATAGACTGCCGTACACTGATCGCTGGCTCAGTACTATAGACTGCAGTACGCTGATCGCTGCTCAGTACTATAGACTGCCGTACGCTGATCGCTGGCTCAGTACTATAGACTGCCGTACACTGATCGCTGGCTCAGTACTATAGACTGCCGTACGCTGATCGCTGGCTCAGTACTATAGACTGCCGTACACTGATCGCTGCTCAGTAATATATACTGCCGTACACTGATCGCTGCTCAGTACTATAGACTGCCGTACACTGATCGCTGCTCAGTACTATAGACTGCCGTACACTGATCGCTGCTCAGTACTATAGACTGCCGTACACTGATCGCTGGCTCAGTACTATAGACTGCAGTACACTGATCGCTGGCTCAGTACTATATACTGCCGTACACTGATCACTGCTCAGTACTATAGACTGCCGTACACTGATCGCTGCTCAGTACTATAGACTGCCGTACACTGATCGCTGGCTCAGTACTATAGACTGTCGTACACTGATCGCTGCTCAGTACTATAGTATAGACTGCCGTACGCTGATCGCTGGCTCAGTAC
Source organism: Leptodactylus fallax (assembly GCA_947044405.1). Taxonomy (NCBI): domain Eukaryota; kingdom Metazoa; phylum Chordata; class Amphibia; order Anura; family Leptodactylidae; genus Leptodactylus; species Leptodactylus fallax. The sequence goes on from CAMRHE010001653.1 coordinate 54,537, forward strand.
TATAGACTGCCGTACACTGATCGCTGCTCAGTACTATAGACTGCCGTACACTGATCGCTGGCTCAGTACTATAGACTGCCGTACACAGATCGCTGCTCAGTACTATAGACTGCCGTACACTGATCGCTGCTCAGTACTATAGACTGCCGTACACTGATCGCTGGCTCAGTACTATAGACTGCCGTACGCTGATCGCTGCTCAGTACTATAGACTACCGTACACTGATTGCTGCTCAGTACTATAGACTGCCGTACACTGATCGCTGGCTCAGTACTATAGACTGCAGTACATGAGTATACACGTGTATTTCAGTCTATAGAGTGTTAGCCTATGGAGACGCATAGACTGACTTTCTCCACTGTAGGGAGTATCAGCCAGATACTTGGGGGTCCTAGCAGCCTGGGGTCACTGGCCAGACCCCAGGGTGCCTAAACTGCATAACGGCACCCCCTGATCTCAACCCCCGGTCATATTTGACCGTTACATCTAAGAGGTTAACACCCGCGATCGGAGCCCAGCTCCGCACGCTGCTGTCAGCTTTGTGATCCTGAGCAATTCGCTCAGGTATAGATAGTAGTGAAGCCGTCAATTGCCCCTTCACTACTGTACAGAGACTCTGCAGAACGCCGGGTGCTGCCGCATCCATCTTTAGGCTTCATCTGGTGCTAATGAAATTTTAAGGAAGCCGGATGGAAAAACGCTGCAGGTAATGTTTTTCCATCCATCTGAGGCACAGATCCGGCGCCAGAAATGATGCCATAGAAAACTATGGGATCCGTACTGGCATCAGTTTCCCTCAGGCTTGTGTGCATCACACCAGAGAGAAACTGATAGCTGCGCCAGACATATGTGAACATACCCTTAGTTGCCCCCAGCCTAATCCTTATTTTTCTTGTTTAAACCTGGGGTGTGTCTTAGTCAGACGGGTCTTTTCGTCCTAAAAATACCTTAAATACCGGATGTGTTCATCTTGGACCTTTACTTGATGGCAGATCCCGGTCAATGGAAATTTACTAAAAGTAGTTGAGTACCCCTACTGTATTACCCTCGGCAGCCCCTCATGCCTTGTGGACCATCATGGTGACAACTTATGGTTTTGGAGTAGAAATTTGTAAAGAAATCCTGATGACAGATGAAGCATTTTCAACTCCATTTTGGAATCAGTTGTAATGACTATGGGACAAAAAAAACTGATGTAAGTGAACCTACCCTAAGACGAAGACCTTTTTGGTCCCTGTATAGCATTTGGTGAACCATCTTGAGCCATGTACCTTGAGTAGGATCTCTATCTGTTATGTGATGGCGTTCTGTGGACCTGACTTCTGCCGTTTCCTTTCAGTTGGGCTTGGAGCGGTTTCGTGCAGTTCTGATTCTTGGCTTTAACTCTCCAGAGTGGTTTATGGCAGAGATTGGAGCAATTCTGGCAGGGTAAGGCGATATTGTGATACTCTTGTCTGACTGGTAGCAGATCTTCTAATCTGTGGCCTTGTCTCCTGCAGGGGCTTGGCCATTGGCATTGATCCAACATCCACTGCATCAATTTGCCTTAAGGTGGCGCTACATTCCCAGGCTCAGATAGTCCTTGTAGATGATCCCGACCAACTGAGGAAGATCCTCCAGGTGATTATGGATTATTTTACTCGCTGTGCCAGGCACTGTCCTTATGGAAAGGTTAAAATGTTGTTCACCAGTAATGACCACGGTGGTCTCTTCTTTCAGCTCTTGATTTACCCCATAGGGCTGGCTCCGAGGTAGCAGTAGTAATATAGTTACTCCCCTAATCGCCCTTTGGTATCAATCCCCTAGAATATGTGGACTGGCAGAATTGCGCAAACACCCATGCAATAAAGGGATTTATTTTGTCACTGCAACGTGTCGGCCATGAAGGCTGAGAAGTCTTGTGAAATATCACTACACGGTATATACTGCAGACAAGTCACATGTCAGAATATCACACAACGAACTGCTCTCATGCTGAACCCTTGACGCACATTAAACATGTGACTAACCCTGGAGGACGTACAAGAAACCTATGTAGTAGTGTAAATAAGTTTTTGCACTGTCCGTCGTTCTGAATAGTAGCCTCTGATATGACACATTATGACAGCCCTGACTATGACTGGGCTGTGGTGTCCTCTTGTGGCTGGGTTGTGCTGTCCTGTGGTGGCCCACACTTCCCGACCGTCCCAGATTCAGCGGGACAGTCACAGATTCCGGGTCCTGACCCACTGTCCCGGTCAGTCCCGGTGTATTATTATTATTAGGTGTACAGGTAGGTGTAGTCCTCAGTGATATGTATGTACACGGTGTATTATTATTAGGTGTACAGGTAGGTGTAGTGCTCAGTGATATGTATGTACACGGTGTATTATTAG
>CAMRHE010001654.1:0-56457 GCA_947044405.1 Leptodactylus fallax
TTTGCCGTGCAGGCACGTCCACTAGGGGCTTTATATCCTCTATTTACCAACTTCTTAACTCACAAACTACAGGCTCTCCTGTTAATCATCGCTATATGCTTAAATGGGAGGAGGCGGTGGGTAAACCCATCTCCCAGGAACAGTGGCGGATTGTATGGTCTCGGGCCCAGAAATCATCTCAGTGCATTACGTTTAGGGAAACGCAGTATAAGCTGTTGATGCATTGGTATCACACTCCGGCTCTCCTTCATACTTTAAACCCATTAGTTCCCCCATGGTGCTGGCGCTGTGGAGCTGCGGTGGGTACCCTGCACCATATCTTTTGGACGTGCCCTCTCATCCTCGGTTTTTGGAGGGAGGTCAGGACTCTGACGACTGCTCTCTTTTTGCAAGAGGTTCCTTTTGACCCTCTTCTTTATCTCCTGAACCTTCCCCCCAGACACCTGAGCAATAAGTCATCCAGGCTTTTCTTGCATCTTTGTACTGCAGCTAAAACTCTCATAGCTAGAAACTGGAAGAGGGGGGGCCCCCCCTTTAGGTTGGGGGTGGGGGGGGGGATAAAAAGGTGGGGGGGGGTTGGAAAATCTGGGCGGCGGCTCTTTAAAATACGCGGGGGGGGTTTGTGGTTTTGGGGGCCCCCGGGGGCATGTATTGTACATTACAGGGTCTCTGATCTCTAGTCCTCTCCTTCCCTCCCCCCCCCTTCCCTTTGGTCCTACCCTTGTCTTCTTAACCCCTCCATTCCCCCCTCCCTTGTTCACTGCTTAATTTAAATGCATATTGCTTAAGGGGGAGGAGGCAGATAGCCTCTATTTACCTCAATGCTTCCTGTTTGTTTGATTATTATTGTTTTTTTGTTTTTTCTTTATTCCTTGTTAATGAAAAATTTTTCAATAAAATTACAGTTATATAAAAAAAAAAATACTAATACAGACCCCAGACCTGACCCCTAAACTAATACAGACCTCAGACCAGACCTCTAAACTAATACAGACCCCAGACCAGACCCCTAAACTAATACAGACCCCAGACCAGACCCCTAAACTAATACAGACCCCAGACCAGACCCCTAAACTAATACAGACCCCAGACCAGACCCCTAAACTAATACAGACCCCAGACCAGACCCCTAAACTAATACAGACCCCAGACCAGACCTCATACACATGGTCATACTGCAGTTATACATTGTGCCCACTCCGTGTACTGTTGGACCTATACCAGTATACGCTGCAGTGCACACTACTGTTTTCCTCCTGCACTACTTCAGTCCATTTTGTGGAGGGCTCGGACTTGGAGACCATTGGAGCCTCCCCCTGATCTTCTGCATGATCTGAATACTTGGAGATAAAATCAATAGTTTGCTGTGGATAACTTTTTATACGACTATCTGATTGAGGTCTTAGTGTTCCTGCTCCCTGGTACGTGCCGCAGATTCTAACCACACGGGCGACATTTGTGATATATGTGCCTGCCCCAAAGGCCTGAAATGACTGTATCGAAAAGAGGAAACCACATTGAAGTTTGTGTTTAGTGCAAGTCACAATCTGAACAAGAAGTATCAAAGAGCACAAGTTATTTCCATCACTTAGCAAAAAGGAAAAAGTAATGGCCGCCGATCAGCAGCAAATCTGCAACATCATACTCACCCTGCGGGGAAAATCTGCTGCAACATGCCAATTGTGAACATGACCTTAGGCTTGTGGGGTCAGATGCATCAGCATCATTGTTCTTATCACAGCAGAGATTAAAATGTGGTTAGATCGTGCAAAAACAGCAACAAAAAATAACAATGAAACTAATCGGAAGAAAAAAAGTAACAAAAAAAAAAAAGTCTAAAATGTGGCACATCACAGAGCAAAAATGCTAGAAAAATTCAAACTCTGTTGGAAAAAAACAAAAACATTTCTAAAAAAAAAAAAAAAAGTAAAAGAAAAAAAGTAAAAAGTGAAAAAAGAGAAACTAGAAATGAGAAAGTTTCCCCACTAGCCAAGGCTAAAATGTGGATGATATGATGCTACAGCACAGATCAATAAATGGTAAAATAAAAATTAAATAAAAATTTAAAAAAAATTCACGTATAATGTGAAAAAAGACAAAAAATTAAAAAAAACACAAAAATAAAAAAATAAAAATTATAAATAGTACAAAAAATGGTTCCCCATCAGCTGAGGCTAGAAAGTGATCAATACATCACAGACCACATTTTTACAAAAATGTAGAACTGCATGTATTATGTGAAAAAAAGCCAAAAGTAATTTCGTAAACTGAAAAAAAAAATAAAAGGAAAAAATAGTAAGAAAAAAAAATATTTTCCACCACTCAAAGCTAAAATGTGACTGATCAAAAGATAGTAAAGAAAGAAAAAGTAAAACTTCATGTATCATTTGAAAAAAAGACAAAAATGTTTTCTGGACAACCAAAAGTAAAAAAAAAAAAAAAAATGACAAAGAAAAATAAAAGTAAATTTAAAAAAAAATTTCCCCGCTAGCTGAGGCTAAAATGTGATAAACACATCACAGGGCAAAAAAACCTGGTAAGAAATCAAACAAAGAAACAAAAAAACCCCATGTATCATGTAAAAAAAAGACAAAATTGTTTTAGGGAAGAAAAGTACCAAAAAATTGACAAAAAAAAAAAAAATGATTTTGAGGAAGGAATCCTTGTAAATCCAGTAAGGTTTGGTGTAATGTACCCGGCCCTTTTATGTATAAATCCCCTACTACATGGGATTTTTTTTTCTTTTTTCTTATTTTGTTGATGTTTTTAATGATTTATTTATTGATGACGTTTTTGGCCTCTCTGTTAACCCCTCGGTTGACATATTTGACGTCTCTTTATGTTTTTATCACCTTTCTATTACCGGGGGCCCGAGGCTCCCTGTTTGTGAGCGATGGCCCATGCTCGGAGGAGGTGAACGTCTTGTGTGTCCTGAGACTGTGATTTATGACGGCAATATCCATCCATCCTGTACATACCGTATAGATCTGGGTAATAATACACAATCAGTCTATGGAACACGCAGCATATATTACACGGGTGACATGTCAAAAGCGGAAGTGTGCTTATTAGTCTGATACCGCAAATATCGTACAGGACACGTCATAGGGCAATGAGCAAATCAATAGCTGAGGCAGATAAGAAAGAGTTAACTTTACATTTCCTTTGGGTGGAATTAAAGTTGAACGTTTTTGAATTTAAATTTAATTTTTGATTAAAATTTTGACATTGTCTGCGCTGAGACGTCTTCTGGCCCTTTCAGGGTGAGTTGTCTTCTTCTGCTCCGGACCTCTCTCAGGATGTAGCTAAGTCACGGCAGCCATTTGTGTTAGGGATGATTTAGTCACAGAGTCACCCCGACTCCAGAGAAATGCACAGCCCCAACTCTCAGTCCTGGAAAGCTCAAAAAATCTGGGAAGACGTTGGTATTTTTTTTTTAAAAAAAGTCTTGCACAACATTTCCATTTGAAGTTTTCTGGAATTTCTGCAATTGCTCTTAAACATTGTCCTCCCCCCAATAAATTTTCCTTTCTAAGAATTTTTTTTGGGGTACAGAAATAGTAACCAGGGCGAGCAGTTGGGTCCGTAACAAATTAGAGTGACTACAAAGAGTCTCCCACTCTGGAGGACCCGGCACATCCCTGTATTACACAGGCACAAGTTTAATGATGTAATGCTTCATTTCACCTGTGGGGGAGCTGTAGAGGAACTGAACAGTTGCTGCCTGGTTCACCCCAAGATTACTACTGATTGTTGGGCGTCCAAGCAGTGTGACACCCAGATGGGATCAACTATCATCGCAATTCTAAGAAAAGACGTTACCCAAAGAGCAGGGCCCTATAAAGTATAGATAGTATATATATATATATATATATATATATATATATATATATATATAGTCATAGGGTTATTGTCCCCTGGTGGCGGACACTCTCTCTGACCGTGGGCCGCTCTGCAGCCTTTCTCCTGGACTGCGGCCATCATGTTGATGTCTTGTTTGCCTTTTTTATTTCTTCTAATTGCTTTTCACTTCCTGATCGTCAATGACGTGCCGGATACTGAGCTGTGTTGTCCTTGGACTCTGTCTCTGTGATACGGCTGTGTGTATTGTGCTCGATGAGGTTTGTATTAATTGTGGCGTGTGATATGAGCGCGGAGTTATCTCCAATGTCAGCCTGTCCAAATACAGTAATGACATTGTACAGTAATGATGAGGAGGAGGAGGAGGCGCTCTCTATCTCTATCTCTGTCTCTATCTCTGTCTCTGCCTCCTCTTCCTCTCTCACTATCTCTCTGCACTTTTCTCTTTCTTCTTCCTTCTCCCTTTTCCCTACTATAGGAGCTCTTCTCTCCATCCTTATTTCCCATCTACCCAGTGTTATCTCTATAAGGCTGGGTTCACACCTGCATTTTTTGGACGGAAACCTGGCGGACCCCATTATAGACTATGGTGTCTGCGGGTAAGCGCTTGTTAAGCGGATTAGGCTTCTGTTCTTTGATGAATGGAAACCCAGGCACAGGTGTGAACCTAACATATAAGTAATGAGGGGTCTCTAGTACGAGACTCCTGCCTTCTCCTCCTCTCTATTCCCCTCTCTCCTTCTCTTCCTCTTCTCCCCTCTCTGTTCTCTCCTTTATTCCCCTTCCTTGCCCCCTCTGACTCTCCTTCCTCTTTTCTTCTCTCCTTTCCTCTCCTCTCTATCCCTCCTTTTTCTCTTTATCCCTCCTTTCTCATTTTTTTCTTTTTCATTCCTACTGTTATCTCTACATATTTCTTTCTTCTCACTCTCTATTTCTCTCAATCTTTTCTTTGCTTCATGTCTTTATTTTCTTCTCTTTTGTTCTGTTTTTGTTCGTTCTTTCTTTTCCTCTCTCTTTTCTTTTTCTTTCTCTTCTCTGTCTCTCTCTTTCATTTTCTTCTCTCCCTTGATCTTTCTTGCTTTCTCTCTCTTTTGTTCTGTCTATCTTTGTTCTTGCTATTATTTTCCTCTTAGTCTCTTTCATTCTCTCTTCCTCTCTTATTTCTTTTCTCTTTCTCAGTCTTTCTCTCATTCTCTCTTGTTTTCTCTCTATTTTTTCCGCTCTTTTGTTTTCTCTATTTTCTCTCTCTTTCTCATTCCCTCTATTCCTTTTCCCTTTTTTCTCTGCCTTACTCTCTCTCTCCCTCTTTCTTTCTCTCTTTTCTCTCTCTCTCTCTCTCTCTCTCTCTCTCTCTGCCACTCTTTTTTTCTCTCTCTCATCTCCCCCTCTCTTTCTTCCTCTCTCTCTCTCTCTCTCTCTCTCATCCCCCTTTCTATCTCTCTTTCCTCCCTCTCTCTCTTCCCCTCTCCCTCCCTGTCTCTCTCTCTCTTCCCCTCTCTCTCTCTCTCTCTGTCTTTCTCTTCCCCCTCTCTATCTCTCACTCTTTCCCCTCTCTCTCTCTCTCTCTCTCTCTCTCTCTCCTATCTCCTTCCACCATCCATCTTTTTAGCATTTCCATTCCTGAATATAATGGCTTCTCTTTTCTCTTCTGGATACTTTGCATGTACATCTATTGATTTGCATTTGTAACTGATCCATTACTGATATGTAACTGATATGGAGGAGGATGACAATAGGGTCCAGTGTCCGCCGCCCTCCAACAAGAAGACATTGACCTGTGATGGCCCCCACTGCTTAGCACTTCCAGTATCTATGTAATATATGGGAAGAGTGAAGAAATCAGGCGATACCTTGTAGAGGATAACTGAGTATATTTGATGGTGAGCTTTCGGGAGTGCTAGCTCTCTTCATCAGACATGGTGTTATAGAAGAAACTGTAAATAACTTCTCTACTTAGATTGCATTTTGTTATTTTTAAGGATTCTAAGATCCTTTGAAGGTCCATGTCTTTAGTGTATAAAAAGTCTGTGAATTTTCAGTTTCTTGTATTACACTTTGTCTGAAGAAGAGAGCTAGACTCTCAAAAGCTCACCATCAAATATACTCAGTTAGCCTCTAAAAGGTATCGCCTGATTTCTTCACCCTTCCACTACTTTCTATGGCTAACACAGTACATTATACTACTAGCTCTGTAATATACGCCATTCTATATGTGTCAGTGATCGTAGTATTAGGCTATAGAATGAAGGCTATTACTGTAATAGCTGATATGATGTCATGTGACTGATATATACGTCACTGGGGGTCTAGTGTAGGGTCTGATGTACCACCATTGTGGGATGAGGTTTTTTTTTGCTGTTTCCTTAGTGCATGGTAGCTGCAGGGAAAGGTGGCTGGGTCATGGGGTATCATGGGGTCCGCCCTGCATGTGTCCTTATACACACTTGAGATTCTCAGAGCAAAGCTGGAAGCTGTATACAGTATGTGGAGCTGTATACAGTGTGCGGAGCTGGAAGCTGTATACAGTGTGCGGAGCTGGAAGCTGTATACAGAGTGCGGAGCTGGAAGCTGTATACAGAGTGCGGAGCTGGAAGCTGTATACAGTGTGCGGAGCTGCAAGCTGTATACAGTGTGCGGAGCCGGAAGCTGTATACAGTGTGCGGAGCTGGAAGCTGTATACAGTGTGCGGAGCTGCAAGCTGTATACAGTGTGCGGAGCTGGATGCTGTATACAGTGTGCGGAGCTGGAAGCTGTATACAGTGTGCGGAGCTGGGCTGTATACAGGGGGGGGGAGCTGGAAGCGATACAGAGTGCGGAGCTGGAAGCTGTATACAGGCGGGCTGGAAGCTGTATACAGTGTGCGGAGCTGTGGCGGAGCTGGAAGCTGTATACAGTGTGCGGAGCTGGAAGCTGTATACAGAGTGCGGAGCTGGAGCTGTATACAGTGTGCGGAGCTGGAAGCTGTATACAGAGTGCGGAGCTGGAAGCTGTATACAGTGTGCGGAGCTGGAAGCTGTATACAGTGTGCGGAGCCGGATGCTGTATACAGTGTGCGGAGCTGGAAGCTGTATACAGTGTGCGGAGCTGGAAGCTGTATACAGTGTGCGGAGCTGGAAGCTGTATACAGAGTGCGGAGCTGGAAGCTGTATACAGTGTGCGGAGCTGGAAGCTGTATACAGTGTGCGGAGCGGCGGATGCTGTATACAGTGTGCGGAGCTAGGGCTGGAAGCTGTATACAGTGTGCGGAGCTGGAAGCTGTATACAGTGTGCGAAGCTGGAAGTTGTATACATTGTGCGGAGCTGGACGCTGTATACAGTGTGCGGAGCCGGATGCTGTATACAGTGTGCAGAGCTGGGAAGCTGTATACAGTGTGCAGAAGCTAGAAGTTGTATACAGTGTGCAGAGCTGGAAGCTATATACAGTGTGCAGACCTGTACACTGCAGTGGTGGGCTGGGGAACTTCAGCTCAGCTCCAATTCATTTCAATAGGAGTAGATCAGCTTCAGGTTTATATCTTGTATATGGCTTCCAGCAACCAAATAAGCTGTTCAGTACAGGGTCCAGGTGTTGGACCGCCACCGATCTGATGCTGAGGACCTTTCATGTGGACAGGTCCTCAGTAACCATTACCCATGGGTCTTGGACAACCCCTTTAATGCAAACACTATAAAATCCATCCGTCAGTGAAATATAATGTTCTAAATAATAGTTATTAATCTGATTTTTTTGTAATTCTTCTCTCTTTTCCCGCCATTCCTTGCAGCGACCACGTACTATTGTGTTTGTAGATCTACTACACAGATTATACAAAAGCTATGTCCGCTTTAGGGTTTTTATGCTGTGGGTTTTTAGAACTTTGCTTTGGCGGTACCTTGGACTTTCCTGCATATTGGACTTACTGATGAGTTTAGCAGATCTTCACCCCAAGCAACCAGGACATGGTTTACTCTGCTCCATCCACTACATGGATGATGTCATCAGAAGCCGCCTGGGCATATGTTTTCATCCTTTTTTTTGACAGGTAGTCAACAAGTCAGTGACTAAACTTACTTTATGCTCTGCAGCCATACTGCTTGCATGTGTTAAGATATAACATGATTCTGGATGACTTGCTGCAGGGAAGAAAATAGAGAGCTGCTGCAGGGAAGGCCACAAAACGCTACGGCAAGAATGACACCAGAGAACTGCTGCAGGGAAGACCACAAATAGCTGCTGCTGGGATGGCTGCAGAGAGATGCCGAAAGGAACACCACAGAGGGTTGCTGCCACATATTCTACAGAGAGCTGCTGCAGGGAATAACACATATTATTGTTGTAGGGAAGGCCACAGAGGTGAAGGCATACTCTTGAATCGATACCCAGTGATAATCCGACACAGGAAGTAACAGCAACCATTGGCTGCCTGCCGATTGGCTGATATGTAACTTCCAGTTAGAGGAGTAGATACGTGTGTAGCAACATTGATACACTGTGACTGGCACAGAATTATGGGTAATTCTGTGCTGATACTATTAATGTGGTGCTACTATTTGCCTCACTCGTGGCCACAACAATAGGGAATAGCTGCAAGATGGGTCCATTAAGTAGATACTACAGAATGTCCGCCATGTTGTCAGGTGCTCCTTAGAAAGAGCTATTTGCAATTATTTACTAAATAAACTTAACTTAAAAAAAGTTACAATTGAGGTCTCGTGACTGCAGATATGAGCAGGATCTCTATGTGGATAAGTTCATAAAGAGAGTCTATAGACTAGGCTTGTGTATGCAGCCGGTTCTTAGACATACTACACAAGTGCCTGGGTAAACACGCACACCTTGCAGAAATCCAATGACCCTGACAGTGAGGTCAGCTGATACATCAGAGTATGGACTGACATAGATGTAAGCAAGGCAAAACAGGAGAAGACAATACACAAATGTAGGAAAAGATGTACAAGTGGCATCTTCTTCACCTCCCAGTAGCCTGCAATTCTCCTTTTGTTCTGGTGACACTAACCTATCTATCTGCAGGGCTGGGGTGATATGCTGGTTCTGGTGACACTAACCTATCTATATGCAGGTCTGTGGTGATATGCTGGTTCTGGTTACACTAACCTATCTATCTGCAGGACTGGGGTGATATGCTGGTTCTGGTGACACTAACCTATCTATCTGCAGGGCTGGGGTGATATGCTGGTTCTGGTGACACTAACCTATCTATATGCAGGTCTGGGGTGATATGCTGGTTCTGGTTACACTAACCTATCTATCTGCAGGACTGGGGTGATATGCTGGTTCTGGTTACACTAACCTATCTATCTGCAGGGCTGGGGTGATGTGCTGGTTCTGGTGACACTAACCTATCTATCTGCAGGGCCGGGGGTGATATGCTGGTTCTGGTGACACTAACCTATCTATATGCAGGTCTGGGGTGATATGCTGGTTCTGGTTACACTAACCTATCTATCTGCAGGACTGGGGTGATATGCTGGTTCTGGTGACACTAACCTATCTATCTGCAGGACTGGGGTGATATGCTGGTTCTGGTGATACTAACCTATCTATCTGCAGGGCTGGGGTGATATGCTGGTTCTGGTGACACTAACCTATCTATCTGCAGGGCTGGGGTGATATGCTGGTTCTGGTGACACTAACCTATCTATCTGCAGGGCTGGGGTGATATGCTGGTTCTGGTGACACTAACCTATCTATCTGCAGGACTGGGGTGATATGCTGGGGTCTGGTGACACTAACCTATCTATCTGCAGGGCTGGGGTGATATGCTGGTTCTGGTGACACTAACCTATCTATCTGCAGGACTGGGGTGATATGCTGGTTCAGGTGACACTAACCTATCTATCTGCAGGACTGGGGTGATATGCTGGTTCTGGTGACACTAACCTATCTATCTACAGGGCCGGGGTGATATGCTGGGTCTGGTGACACTAACCTATCTATCTGCAGGGCTGGGGTGATATGCTGGTTCTGGTGACACTAACCTATCTATCTGCAGGACTGGGGTGATATGCTGGTTCAGGTGACACTAACCTATCTGCAGGACTGGGGTGATATGCTGGTTCTGGTGACACTAACCTATCTATCTGCAGGGCTGGGGTGATATGCTGGTTCTGGTGACAGTAACCTATCTATCTGCAGGGGTGGGGTGATATGCTGGTTCTGGTGACACTAACCTATCTATCTGCAGGGATGGGGTGATATGCTGGGTCTGGTGACACTAACCTATCTATCTGCAGGGCTGGGGTGATATGCTGGGTCTGGTGACACTAACCTATCTATCTGCAGGGCTGGGGTGATATGCTGGGTCTGGTGACACTAACCTATCTATCTGCAGGGCTGGGGTGATATGCTGGTTCTGGTGACACTAACCTATCTATCTGCAGGGCTGGGGTGATATGCTGGGTCTGGTGACACTAACCTATCTATCTACAGGGCTGGGGTGATATGCTGGTTCTTGTGACAGTAACCTATCTATCTGCAGGGCTGGGGTGATATGCTTGTTCTGGTGACACTAACCTATCTATCTGCAGGGCTGGGGTGATATGCTGGTTCTGGTGACACTAACCTATCTATCTGCAGGGCTGGGGTGATATGCTGGTTCTGGTGACACTAACCTATCTATCTGCAGGGCTGGGGTCATATGCTGGTTCTGGTGACACTAACCTATCTATCTGCAGGGCTGGGGTGATATGCTGGTTCTGGTGACACTAACCTATCTATCTGCAGGGCCGGGGTGATATGCTGGGTCTGGTGACACTAACCTATCTATCTGCAGGGCTGGGGTGATATGCTGGATCTGGTGACACTAACCTATCTATCTGCAGGGCTGGGGTGATATGCAGGTTCTGGTGACAGTAACCTATCTATCTGCAGGGCTGGGGTGATATGCTGGTTCTGGTGACACTAACCTATCTATCTGCAGGGCTGGGGTGATACGCTGGTTCTGGTGACAGTAACCTATCTATCTGCAGTGCTGGGGTGATATGCTCGGTCTGGTGACACTAACCTATCTATCTGCAGGGCTGGGGTGATATGCTTGTTCTGGTGACACTAACCTATCTATCTGCAGGGCTGGGGTGATATGCTGGTTCTGGTGACACTAACCTATCTATCTGCAGGGCTGGGGTGATATGCTGGTTCTGGTGACACTAACCTATCTATCTGCAGGGCTGGGGTGATATGCTGGGTCTGGTGACAGTAACCTATCATCTGCAGGACTGGGGTGATATGCTGGTTCTGGTGACACTAACCTATCTATCTGCAGGGCTGGGGTGATATGCTGGGTCTGGTGATACTAACCTATCTATCTGCAGGGCTGGGGTGATATGCTGGTTCTGGTGACACTAACTTATCTATCTGCAGGACTGGGGTGATATGCTGGTTCTGGTGACACTAACCTATCTATCTGCAGGGCTGGGGTGATATGCTGGTTCTGGTGACAGTAACCTATCTATCTGCAGGACTGGGGTGATATGCTGGTTCTGGTGACACTAACCTATCTATCTGCAGGTCTGGGGTGATATGCTGGTTCTGGTGACAGTAACCTATCTATCTGCAGTGCTGGGGTGATATGCTCGGTCTGGTGACACTAACCTATCTATCTGCAGGGCTGGGGTGATATGCTTGTTCTGGTGACACTAACCTATCTATCTGCAGGGCTGGGGTGATATGCTGGTTCTGGTGACACTAACCTATCTATCTGCAGGGCTGGGGTGATATGCTGGTTCTGGTGACACTAACCTATCTATCTGCAGGACTGGGGTGATATGCTGGTTCTGGTGACACTAACCTATCTATCTGCAGGACTGGGGGGATATGCTGGTTCTGGTGACACTAACCTATCTATCTGCAGGGCTGGGGTGATATGCTGGGTCTGGTGACACTAACCTATCTACCTGCAGGGCTGGGGTGATATGCTGGGTCTGGTGACACTAACCTATCTATCTGCAGGGCTGGGGTGATATGCTGGGTCTAGTGACACTAACCTATCTATCTGCAGGGCTGAGGTGATATGCTGGTTCTGGTGACAGTAACCTATCATCTGCAAGACTGGGGTGATATGCTGGTTCTGGGGACACTAACCTATCTATCTGCAGGGCTGGGGTGATATGCTGGTTCTGGTGACACTAACCTATCTATCTGCAGGGCTGGGGTGATATGCTGGGTCTGGTGACAGTAACCTATCATCTGCAGGACTGGGGTGATATGCTGGTTCTGGTGACACTAACCTATCTATCTGCAGGGCTGGGGTGATATGCTGGGTCTGGTGATACTAACCTATCTATCTGCAGGGCTGGGGTGATATGCTGGTTCTGGTGACACTAACTTATCTATCTGCAGGACTGGGGTGATATGCTGGTTCTGGTGACACTAACCTATCTATCTGCAGGGCTGGGGTGATATGCTGGTTCTGGTGACAGTAACCTATCTATCTGCAGGGCTGGGGTGATATGCTGGTTCTGGTGACACTAACCTATCTATCTGCAGGGCTGGGGTGATATGCTGGTTCTGGTGACACTAACCTATCTATCTGCAGGGCTGGGGTGATATGCTGGTTCTGGTGACACTAACCTATCTATCTGCAGGGCTGGGGTGATATGCTGGTTCTGGTGACACTAACCTATGTATCTGCAGGGCTGGGGTGATATGCTGGTTCTGGTGACACTAACCTATCTATCTGCAGGGCTGGGGTGATATGCTGGTTCTGGTGACACTAACCTATCTATCTGCAGGGCTGGGGTGATATGCTGGGTCTGGTGACACTAACCTATCTACCTGCAGGGCTGGGGTGATATGCTGGGTCTGGTGACACTAACCTATCTATCTGCAGGGCTGGGGTGATATGCTGGGTCTAGTGACACTAACCTATCTATCTGCAGGGCTGGGGTGATATGCTGGTTCTGGGCAGACCACACGCAGGGCGGGGGGGGGCGGTGACACTAACCTATGTATCTGCAGGGCTGGGGTGATATGCTGGTTCTGGTGACACTAACCTATCTATTTGCAGGGCTGGGGTGATATGCTGGTTCTGGTGACACTAACCTATCTATCTGCAGGGCTGGGGTGATATGCTGGGTCTGGTGACACTAACCTATCTACCTGCAGGGCTGGGGTGATATGCTGGGTCTGGTGACACTAACCTACTATCTGCAGGGCTGGGGGAATGCTGGGTCTAGTGACACTAACCTATCTACTGCAGGGCTGGGGTGATATGCTGGTTCTGGCGACAGTAACCTATCTATCTGCAGGGCTGAGGTGATATGCTGGTTCTGGTGACAGTAACCTATCTATCTGCAGGGCTGGGGTGATATGCTGGTTCCGGTGACACTAACCTGATCTGCAGGGCGGGGGATATGCTGGTTCTGGTGACACTAACCACTATCTGCAGAGCTGGGGTGATATGCTGGTCTGGTCCTATCGCGGACCGCAGGGCTGGGGGATATGCTGGTTCCGGTGACACTAACCATCTATCTGCAGGGCTGGGGTGATATGCTGGTCTGGCGACACTAACCACATCTGCAGGGCTGGGGTGATATGCTGGTTCTGGTGACACTAACCTATCTATCTGCAGGGCTGGGGTGTATGCTGGGTCTGGTGCGGTAACCTATCTATCTGTAGGGCTGAGGTGATATGCTGGTTCTGGTGACACTAACCTATCTATCTGCAGGGCTGGGGTGATATGCTGGGGTCTGGTGACAGATTTCCTTTAAAGGGATATTCTGATTTTAGTAAATAGATGTAACTTTTTTTTTTTGTAATTTTTTTTGTATTTTTTTTTTTGTATAATCTCAATCTAGTTTCTGTATCATTTCCTCGCGGCTCTCAGACTCTCTGCTTCCTGTTATTATGGAGGGATCGAACACTGATTTTGCTGCCAGTCCTGGTCTGGTGAGAGGCATAAAGATGGTGTTAATATTTTATATGCAAAATTGGGAAATTAGATTTTTTTTTGAGCTTTTAATTTTTTAAAAATATTTTTAAAAACTTTATTAAACCTCTTTTATTAGGAGTTTGAACATGCGATCTTCAGTAGGCTTGCAACTGTCATGATAAATGGTTTGCGCCCCCTTTTGTTGACTCCATGTCATCTAACCACTTAGTTGCTGCGGCCACTCAGTACACCCATCTATTAGCTGGAGGACCTGACACGTCTGTACATTATATGGACAACCCATTGATATCAACTGTGTAATGCTTAATTTCACCTGTGGTGGCACTGCAGGGAAATCAAATACTTACTGCCAGGTTTCCCTACACATTGCAGACGAGTTGTGTTTCTACCAAACAGTTCTACTTTGGTTTCATCTGACCATATGACATTCTCCCAATACTCTTCTGGAACATCCAAATGCTCTCTAGCAAACTTCAGAGGGGCCCGGATATGTACTGGCTTAAGCAGGGGGACACGTCTGGCACTGCAGGATCTGAGTCCCTGGCGGCGTAGTGTGTTACTGACGGTAGCCTTTGTTACGTTAGTCCCAGCTTTCTGCAGGTCACTCACTAGGTCCCCCCGTGTGGTTCTGGGATTTTTGCTCACCGTTCTTGTGATCATTTTGCCCCCACGGGGTGAGATCTTGCGTGGAGCCCCTGATGGAGGGAGATTATCAGTGGTCTTGTATGTCTTCCATTTTCTAATTATTGCTCCCACAGGTGATTTCTTCACACCAAGCTGCTTGCCTATTGCAGATTCAGTCTTCCCAGCCTGGTGCAGGGCTACCATTTTGTTTCTGGTCCTTCCACAGCTCTTTGGTCTTCACCATAGTGGAGTTTGGAGTGTGACTGTTTGAGGTTGTGGACAGGCGTCTTTTATACTGATAACAATGTCACACAGGAGCCATTACTACAGGTAATGAGTGGAGGACAGAGGAGCCTCTTAAAGGAGAAGTTACAGGTCTGTGAGAGACAGAAATCTTGCTTGTTTGTAGGTGACCAAATACTTATTTTCCACCATAATTTGCAAATAAATTCTTAAAAAATCAGACAATGTGATTTTCTGGATTTGTTTTCTCATTTTGTCTCTCATAGTTGAGGTCTACCTATGATGACAATTACAGGCCGGCCTCATCTTTATAAGTGGGAGAACTTGCACAATTGGTGGCGGACTAAATACTTTTTTTCCCTCTGTAATTCATCCAGACGGTTTCTCAGCAATGTGTGCGGAGACTCCGCAGGGAATATATCTGATAGCTGTCAATGTATCGATTCATATATAGAAGGAGAGAAGGAAAGAGATGGAAATATCTGAGATATTGAGAAGTGTCTTCCAGAATGTCCTGGATCTCCTTGTAGGGAGCTATAAGAGCTTTCTGGGAAAATTAGGCAAAATAGCTCTCACTACTGCCACCTAGAGAGAAGAATGTAAGAGGTAGACTCATATAGTATTAATTAGCAGATATTTTCCGGTATTGCAACAATTTTGAGACATTTGACATACAATACACAGAGATCCTGAAAATGGCGCTTGGTGCTGTATACTCTCAGGCGTCTGTCTGCAGGAATACATCATGTCTGGTAACACGAAAGCAATTCCTGTATTGTGGGTGATATTAGACGCTGGATATGGGGAGACGTGACAGTAACATGGAGTGATCGGTAAGAGGGGGATAACAGGAAGGAAAGACCCTGTATATAGTCTATATATATCTGTATATTCCTGTATCTATTCCTTCTGGGGTCACTGAGGCCTCCGGAGGAGATGCAGGACCTTTACTTCATCCTGACCTCTGACCCTTGTACCTCCGCCCCCTGCATTGCACCCCCTTGGTATTAGGCAGGTACCCCTAGGCACTGGAGGGGTAGCTTTCATATGATGCCAAGGAGCAGAGTCTGAGGTGATGGGGCATCACTTCTTCAGAGACTCCCCTGCCCCCTCTGGCTCTGCCCTAGGGATTACACATTGTTTCCCGGGGTGCTCCTTTTACCATCTGTTTTGTAGCAGATTACTATAGAAACAGAACCTCAGCAGGTTTTACATCGCCCTGCGGTTTCTCTGTTCATCATTTTTTAATCTTTTTTTTATTCCATTTTAAACATTCACGTGAAAAGCCGCTCGAATAATCTATAAAGGATAAATCAGAAGCTTCTTACAAGTTAGAACTGGAAGTATCTGCAAAACTCCATCTAAGAATCATCCTATAACCAGAGTGTGAAATATACCTATTATAATATAACCTATACTCCAGAGCTGCATTCATAATTCTACAAACTTCAGAGCTGAAGTTTCCCAACATTCCCTGTTTATTCACTACTTCACATTATAGTAGATCAACTAAGCTGACCAAGGATGTGTCTAGCCACAGGCTAGCAGAATAGTGAGTGCAGCTCTGGAGTATAATACAGGATGTAACTCAGGATCAGTACAGGATAAGTAATGTAATGTATGTACACAGTGACTGCACCAGCAGAATAGTGAGCGCAGCTCTGGAGTATAATACAGGATGTAACCAGGATCAGTACAGGATAAGTAATGCAATGTATGTACACAGTGACTATACCAGCAGAATAGTAAGTGCAGCTCTGGAGTATAATACAGGATGTAACTCAGGATCAGTACAGGATAAGTAATGTAATGTATGTACACAGTGACTGTACCAGCAGAATAGTGGCGCAGCTCTGGAGTATAATACAGGATGTAACTCAGGATCAGTACAGGATAAGTAATGTATGTACACAGTGACTGCACCAGCAGAATAGTGAGCGCAGCTCTGGAGTATAATACAGGATGTAACTCAGGATCAGTACAGGAAAAGTAATGCAATGTATGTACACAGTGACTGCACCAGCAGAATAGTGAGTGCAGCTCTGGAGTATAATACAGGATATAACTCAGGATCAGTACAGGATAAGTAATGTTATGTATGTACACAGTGACTGTACCAGCAGAATAGTGAGTGCAGCTCTGGAGTATAATACAGGATGTAACTCAGTGTCAGTACAGGATAAGTAATGTAATGTATGTACACAGTGACTGTACCAGCAGAATAGTGAGTGCAGCTCTGGAGTATAATACAGGATGTAACTCAGGATCAGTACAGGATAAGTAATGTAATGTATGTACACAGTGACTGTACCAGCAGAATAGTGAGTGCAGCTCTGGAGTATAATACAGGATATAACTCAGGATCAGTACAGGATAAGTAATGTAATGTATGTACACAGTGACTATACCAGCAGAATAGTGAGTGCAGCTCTGGAGTATAATACAGGATGTAACTCAGGATCAGTACAGGATAAGTAATGTAATGTATGTACATAGTGACTGTACCAGCAGAATAGTGAGCGCAGCTCTGGAGCATTACTAAAGCATAAGCAAATAGGCATCTGACTTAGGGACATGTCCTCTTTAAGCAGCATTTCATGGGTGCCCACTTTCTTCTATCAAACATATGAAATACTCAAGTTCAGACTTCCATGCATTATGGATTCTGCATCTGTAAGTCAACTGAGGATTCAATAACAATAGATGAAAGCCTGAGCTGCCTAAAGCAACATGCAGATTTAACAACGTCAACGTCCTCGTTGATTAAAAATGATGCTTAACCAGAGACTTGAATTTTGCTTTTCTTTCGAGCTTCGCAGATGACCCCCACCCGACTCAATTATGGAAACGCTGCAACTTTACAGAACCGTCACTTCGGGGCAGCATGTGATGTCAGGTAGCTGTATAGTCATGCTGAACAATTTAGTCGACAAAAGTGGCAGCCACTGCCAAGGACGATCATAAAAGCTGAGAAGTTTAAAGAAAATGTTTTTTAAATTTTTTCTTCACAATGTGGAGTTGGAGAATTCTGCGCGTTCATCAAAGCACATTCAATTAGTAGACAAAAGGTATTGAATTTGTTCTGCATATTCACTAGTATAAGCAACCACGCAAAGGCTGACAATGGTGGATTCTTCTGCCTTCTCACCATAGATGATGAGGACATGAGCACACAGAGGATTTGGCTTCGTGGGAGTTTTTTTTTCCATCTTCTTCAAAATGAGCCAAAATCTTGCTGATAACTGGGTGAGCTGTGGGAATCCTTAAGCCCCCAGTGGTGGAATCTTACTTCCTAGTGAGTATGACTAGTGTAACAGTGCTATAAGGTGACAATACAGATTAGATGAATGTCACATGAACTTGCCGATTTTGGCAGGACTGGTTGTCCATCTAATGATACGGTGTCCTGATGTCTTCTATTGAGAGAAGAAGGATCTGTCTCTTGGATTTCATCATACTTGATATTTTTGCACTTGGGAAGATAATCTGCTAGCAGAGGTGTCTGGCAACGACTTACCTCTACCACCTCATTCTGGACACATATGTGGGGGATCTAGAAGGAATAGCTGTTGACCAAGTAAGTGTTCAGCCAGCCTAAGAGAACCTCAAGTTGGAGAAGATACAAAGGACCACCACTAGGCCCCATCTTCTGTGTGACATTGAAGAAGGTCTTACCAATTTTTAAGTCTCTTGTAAACTTGCCTGATCACCTAACCTAGTCCTCTCTTGATCTCCTCTCTGAAGTATGACCCAGAAGGATCTAAATAAGCGAGAACTTCTACTGTAGATGTCAATATTCATACCAACTTTCCATGCCACAAGCAAGTTCTCCAAGCCTAGTAACGGTGATCTATTGGTCTATCTAGTGGTTCAACTTAAATTTTGATGGGGAAACTATTTTATCATGGAGGTTCTCCTTTAGTTGACTTGATTAACCCAATACATGACAGAGTTACCCCTTTAAGTTGGCCCCTCGAAAGTCAATCTAATGATTTTCCATGCATCATTGATCAAAAAGGCCAATAAAAACTTGAGTCAACAATGACCACCCTTTTCTAGACATCGGTTTTCATCTAGATGTCCATTTTCATCTTGCTGACCTGTGTTGATCTTGAGTACCATCCATTGATTATGGTTGGTCTTATCAATGTCAATGGCCAATGGCCCAAGGGGAAGTTTGGCTGGGTTTCATAAAAATAAGCAGTCTTGAAGCTTTCGAAGTCACATAGCCCATTTGGCACTCATATAAGTACAACCCCAAAGGGACCTTCACCTAGAACTATTGTGAACCTGAATCCGAACCTGAAACGAATCTTTAGAGGTTTGCTCATCCTTAAAGACAGATCTTAGAAAACAGTTTTCACTTTTTCAACCTACACCAAAGTGTCCTTCAGGTCAAAGTAATATATGTGGGTGGGTGAATCACTGTCCTCTTAAATGAAGGCCACCCTGATGTTTTCAAGAAACCGAATGCATTTGACCGCAGATATCTTCTACCTTCTAGTAGACACTGCCCCCATATGAGTAATACAGACGCATCCAAAGCCTCATATAAAAGCTTTTCTAAAGCCTCAAAGGTATCGGGCTTCATGATGGGGACAGAAAACCTGCCAAGGTCTTAAACATGGGATCTTCATTGTAAAGCACTCATTCCAGTGCTGGGCCACATAGAAGGTATGCACTGGACGTCCATTTTAAGAATCTTGTGATGAAGACCTGATGTCCCAGATATGTTCTTTTATGGTCATGTGACTACAGAAAAACCATGAGGAATGATAATTATATGCAAGTTGCCGTCTCCTGGCCCGCTCTCTGATTCTGTCTTCTGTTCTTTGATTGTATTGTGTTGCCATATCTACAGTCATATGAAAAAGTTTGGGCACCCCTATAAATCTAAATAATTTTTGTTCTTAAAATTTGGGGGGTTTGCGCCACCCATTTTATTTTTATATATATAAAAACTGAGGGAGACAATAATATTTGAGGGGAGAGAAGTGGTTTATTATATAAAAAAAAATATAGTATATATAATAAAAAAATAATTAGGGGGGGAAGAAGGGCGCGCCAAAAAAAAAAAAAAATTAATAAATATTTTTCTTCCTTTTTTAAAAATAATAACCACTCCCTGTTTCTTTTAATTATTTTTTGGTTCTGGGTGGATGGTTGATTTTTCTTTTTTTTTTTTTAATTTAAATTAATTTATTTATTGTGGGCCGGCCCCCTTCTAATTATTTTATATATTTTTAGTGGGGGGGGCCTTAATTTTTTTTTTTTTCTGTATGGTGTGGGGGTGTGGTTTTGGGTTTTTTTTTGGTTTTTTTTTTTGTGTTTTCCCCCCTTTGTTTTTTTTTTTTTTTTTTTTTTTTTTTTTTTTTTTTTTTTTTTTTTTTTTTTTTTTAATTTTTTTTTTTCCGGTGGCCGGGGCCGCCGGGCGGGCCGGTAGCTTGATGATTTTTTTTTATTGGTGGGTGTTTATTGTTTTTTTTTTGTCCCCCCCCCCCCCCCCCAATCCCACCCCCCAAAAACCAAAAAACCCCACCCCACTCCCCCCCCCCCCCCCCCCCCAACCCCCCCCCCCAACGGGCGGGGGCCGCCCCCCGGGGCCTGCCCCCCCCCCGGGGCCCGTGTGGGGGGCCCCCCCCCCCCCCCCCCCCCCTCCCCCCCCCCCCCCCCCCCCCCCCCCCCCCCCCGGGGCGCGCCCCCCCCGCCCCCCGCCCGGGGCCCCCCGCGGCCGCCGGGGGGGGGGGGGGGCCCCTGGGGCGGCCCCCCCCCCCCCCCCCCCCCCCCCCCCCCCTTCCCCCCCCCCCCCCCCCTCCTCCCCCCCCCCCCCCCCCCCCCCCCCCCCCCCCCCCCCCCCCCCCCCCCCCCCCCCCCCTAAAACCCCCCCCCCCCCCCCCCCCGACAGATTCTCCCCCCCCCCCCTATAAAAACCCTCCCCAACCCACTTTTACCAACAATTTTCCTCGGGCCCGGGGGCGCCCCCCCGCGCCGCCCCACAGAGGAGAAAAACGCAAAAAAAACCCCCCAACCCCCCCCCCAACACCCTCACTCCACCAACGCCCCAGCGGCGCCCCGAGGCCAAACAGAAGACAGGGCGGCAAGACAAAAAAAAAGAGACGGAAGAAAGAAAAAAAAAAAAAAAAAAAAAAAAAAAAAAAAAAAAAAAAAAAACCCCGACCGCAGAACCCGTCCCAAAAAACCTAAATATAAAAACCCCATAACAAAAAAACACCAAAAATAAAAACCAACAAAAAACAAACAAAAAAACAAAAAAAAAACAAAAAAAAAAAAATAAAAAAAAAAAAAAAGAAAAAAAAAAAAAAAAAAAAAAAAAAAAAAAAAAAAAAAAATATGTTCCCCACTGTGCGCTACTTCTCTGAGACATGTTCTACACCCTCTGGAGAAATATATACATCCATCCCAAATGCAAAGCAAATGTAAAAAATAAAAAAAAACATGAAAAATACAATATAAAAGCAAAATGGCTAATGACTTCCTTGGGGACTCGTCGCTGTAGAGCGTGACGTCATCACCCTGCCCTAGTTTAGTTCTTCTCCGTGTCTAAGGAGGCTTTCATAATGTGTGCAAGGCAAGGAGATGGATGAACTTTAGATTGTTGCTCTTTCTTCGGGTCCTTTCTTCGTATCTTGGAGCTCTACAGCTAAGCCTGAGGATCTGGTGGAGACAGAGGAACGTATAGGATGATGCCGAGGTCAAGGAGACTCTTGGAAATAGAAGCCGGGAGGCAGCCGGGGGAGCAGCAGAGGACATTTGTCATTCATTAGTAAATCAATATCAATCATATATCCCAAGGAGGCACTTAGAGGACTCTGGTTGTCACATACTGTAAGATGTGGGACATCTCCTCTAAGAAAAGTCCGAAGATGTAGAACTCCTTAAAGGGAAACTTCACTTTTCCTCAGTGTTTTTGAACGTTCATAGTTTAGGACTACACGAAATGTTGAGTAAGGCTGGGTTCACATCTGTGCAGGTTTCCGTTCTTCTGGCCAGGTTTCCATTCTTCTGGTCCTTCGATAGGCCAGAGGAATGGACTTCAAAAATACGACCGGACACAACCTCAGCACAAGGGACCCCTTTGACTATAATGGGATCAAAGCGCCAGACGAAAAACTCGCACTTGAAGGACTTTGTCTTCTGGAGATTTCTGATGGCTCTGCAATCTCAAGGCAGATTTGTATGATTTAAAGGAATTGTCCACTAGATTAAATTTTTTGAAAAATTTTTGAAAAATAAAAAAAAACAAAAAACAAGTCAAACTCGACTTACTGATCCTCCAGTCCAATGGTTCCTGGATTCCCTAACAATTTCCATGTCCTGCTCCTCCTCAACGCCCAAGAAATGACCACTTAGTCAGTCAATGGCTGCAACAGTTGCCAGTCCCAACCAGGCATCGGTTGAGAACCAATAGGACGTAGCGGGGTATCCAGGACTTCATTTATTACTTTGCACCATTTTCAGGCTGTGTTCACATCTGCGCCAAGTGTTTGTTCCATGCAGATCTGTCATAAAGTCCAAGCCCTACTTTTTTATCCCACGATTTCAGTTCAATAGAGCGGACATCTCATAGACCCCTAACGGACCCTATTATAGTCAACGGGGTCCCTTGGGCAGATATTTTTGTGTCTTCACTGTGAACATCATCATCTAATCATCGGTGTAGTTGGTGGCACCACCTATCTCAACAAAAATAAAGGATTAGACACAGAAATCTAAACTCTCAGCCACGTTTTCCATTGTCAGGATCGATCAACAGAAATATAACGTGTACGACAAACTCAACGGAGACCTCCTAGGGTGAAAATGCCCCTAGTGCACATTAAAAATGTGAAAACCTCCTTGGAATATCTTACTTCTTGGATGAGATATGATACATTCAAAATACAGGCCCAAATTCTAAGACTGCACTACTGAGAGATGGTGATGACATCATTGATTTTATGTGTAACTTGATCTAATTGTGGCAGGAACGTGTGAATATTAATGATGACGGTCAGTTTGATCCAGGGATGGTCTTCATCATGATACAACACTGCATTAATCAGAAAGGGGCAGGTTGTCAGTAGTGCAGCCACAGGCTTTAAGCCTGTAACTTTAAATGATGATAGGTCAGCCTAGGAGTAAGATATAAAAAAACGGTTTTCAGATTTTTGGCCCAGGCCGTCTGCTGCTCCTGTACTGTACGTCTCTCTGATATGGAAAGGGGAAACTTTTAAACCATTTTTTGTTTTACTTTTTTTGAGCTGCAAACTAAAGTTTGTGAAAGTTGCAGAAGGCAACATGAACTCAGGCGCTTTGATGCGAGTGTGCGCCATGCCCAGTGCCCTTTACATTTGGATCCAAGTGGAACTGAACAAACAATGGTGGATTTTCCTTCTAAGTTTTGGAGGATTATGAACGTTACAAACCAGTCTGACTGGAAAGTGGAGCGGAGAGGGCGAGAAGCTCAGCCTTGTTGTTGTCAATACATATTTACTGGACCTTCACCCCACGGATGGACTATTATAAAACACCTTGTTATGGGATTACGGTGATTATAGTTCAGCTCCGACATCATCACCAGGATGGCCGCCATTACTGACAGAGACCTGTGGACACAGTATACAGAGATTACACCAGACCGAGGGTATCACACACTGTCAGCTTAGATACACTGTCTCTAAATATTAATTTATAATGAAATGTGGTAATAGGACATGAAGTCTAGTATCACAGTCAACAGTATCACATATGATAGGATTAGATACACAGCTCAGTTGACAGTATCACACATGATAAGTTTAGTTACATAGGCATAACAGACAGTATCACACATGACTGGCTTAGATACATGAGTTTAGCAGTATACTATCCCTGGACAATTCCCTTCAGATTCACTGTGCATAGAATTTGTGACATGAGAGTTTACACTTGTAAATTATCGACCGATGTTTTATGGGTCCAAAATCCCTTCTGTCCTTCTAAAAATAAACCCTCATATATCAGATGGAAAATAGGAAGTAAAACCGCAGCGAGTGTAATATATGAGCCCGGAACTGATAGAAACACCATACATTATATATATACCGTATATGTGATCTGCCCATAGCACGGCCCGGAGGAAAGAATGTCACTGATTACAGATGTCACCTGCAGTCCTATGTAACACAGATAACACAGTGATAACTCTCTGACTACAGATAATGGAGTAGATGTCACCTGCAGTCCTATGTAACACCACAGATAACACAGTGATAACTCTCTGAGTACAGGTAATGTAGTAGATGTCACCTGCAGTCCTATGTAACACCACAGATAACACAGTGATAACTCTCTGAGTACAGGTAATGTAGTAGATGTCACCTGCAGTCCTATGTAACACCACAGATAACACACAGGGATAACTCTCTGAGTACAGATAATGTAGTAGATGTCACCTGCAGTCCTATGTAACACCACAGATAACACAGTGATAGCTCTCTGAGTACAGATAATGTAGTAGGTGTCACCTGCAGTCCTATGTAACACCACAGATAACACATAGTGATAACTCTCTGAGTACAGATAATGTAGTAGATGTCACCGCAGTCCTATGTAACACCACAGATAACACAGTGATAACTCTCTGAGTACAGATAATGTAGTAGATGTCACCTGCAGTCCTATGTAACACCACAGATAACACAGTGATAACTCTCTGAGTACAGATAATGTAGTAGTGTCACCGCAGTCCATGTAACACCACAGATAACACACAGGAAACCTCTGAGTACAGATAATGTAGTAGATGTCACCGCAGTCCTATGTAACACCACAGATAACACAGGAAACTCTCTGAGTACAGATAATGTAGTAGATGTCACCGCAGTCCTATGTAACACCACAGATAACACAGTGATATCTCTCGAGACAGATAATAAGAGTGTCACCGCAGTCCATGTAACACCACAGATAACACAGTGATAACCTCTGAGTACAGATAATGTAGTAGTGTCACCGCAGTCCATGTAACACCACAGATAACACACAGTGATAACCTCTGAGTACAGATAATGTAGTAGTGTCACCGCAGCCATGAACACCACAGATAACACAGGGAAACTCTCGAGTACAGATAATGTAGTAGGTGCACCGCAGTCCTATGTAACACCACAGATAACACAGTGATAACCTCTGAGTACAGATAATGTAGTAGATGTCACCGCAGTCCTATGTAACACCACAGATAACACAGTGATAACTCCTGAGTACAGATAAGTAGTAGAGCACCGCAGTCCATGTAACACCACAGATAACACAGTGATAACTCTCTGAGTACAGATAATGTAGTAGATGTCACCGCAGTCCATGTAACACCACAGATAACACAGTGATAACTCTCTGAGTACAGGAATGTAGTAGATGTCACCGCAGTCCTATGTAACACCACAGATAACACAGTGATAACTCCTGAGTACAGATAATGTAGTAGATGTCACCGCAGTCCTATGTAACACCACAGATAACACAGGATAACCCGAGTACAGATAATGTAGTAGGTGTCACCGCAGTCCATGAACACCACAGATAACACAGGATAACTCTCGAGTACAGATAATGTAGTAGTGTCACCGCAGTCCTATGTAACACCACAGATAACACAGTGATAACTCTCTGAGTACAGATAATGTAGTAGGGCACCGCAGTCCAGTAACACCACAGATAACACAGTGATAACTCTCTGAGTACAGATAATGTAGTAGTGTCACCGCAGTCCAGAACACCACAGATAACACACAGGATAACTCCGAGTACAGATAATGTAGTAGATGCACCGCAGTCCATGTAACACCACAGATAACACAGTGATAACTCTCTGAGTACAGATAATGTAGTAGATGTCACCGCAGTCCATGTAACACCACAGATAACACAGTGATATCTCTCGAGTACAGATAATATAGTAGTGTCACCGCAGTCCATGTAACACCACAGATAACACAGTGATAACTCCGAGTACAGATAATGTAGTAGTGTCACCGCAGTCCTAGTAACACCACAGATAACACAGTGATAACTCTCTGAGTACAGATAATGTAGTAGTGTCACCGCAGTCCTATGTAACACCACAGATAACACACAGTGATAACTCCTGAGTACAGATAATGTAGTAGTGTCACCGCAGTCCATGTAACACCACAGATAACACAGGGATAACTCTCTGAGTACAGATAATGTAGTAGGTGTCACCTGCAGTCCTAGTAACACCACAGATAACACAGTGATAACTCTCTGAGTACAGATAATGTAGTAGGTGTCACCTGCAGTCCTATGTAACACCACAGATAACACAGTGATAACTCTCTGAGTACAGATAATGTAGTAGATGTCACCTGCAGTCCTATGTAACACCACAGATAACACAGTGATAACTCTCTGAGTACAGATAATGTAGTAGGTGTCACCTGCAGTCCTATGTAACACCACAGATAACACAGTGATAACTCTCTGAGTACAGATAATGTAGTAGATGTCACCTGCAGTCCTATGTAACACCACAGATAACACAGTGATAACTCTCTGAGTACAGGTAATGTAGTAGATGTCACCTGCAGTCCTATGTAACACCACAGATAACACAGTGATAACTCTCTGAGTACAGATAATGTAGTAGATGTCACCTGCAGTCCTATGTAACACCACAGATAACACAGTGATAACTCTCTGAGTACAGATAATGTAGTAGGTGCACCGCAGTCCAGTAACACCACAGATAACACAGGATAACTCTCTGAGTACAGATAATGTAGTAGTGCACCGCAGTCCTATGTAACACCACAGATAACACAGTGATAACTCTCTGAGTACAGATAATGTAGTAGGTGTCACCGCAGTCCTATGTAACACCACAGATAACACAGTGATAACTCTCTGAGTACAGATAATGTAGTAGTGTCACCTGCAGTCCTATGTAACACCACAGATAACACAGTGATAACTCTCTGAGTACAGATAATGTAGTAGTGTCACCTGCAGTCCTATGTAACACCACAGATAACACAGTGATAACTCTCTGAGTACAGATAATGTAGTAGATGTCACCTGCAGTCCTATGTAACACCACAGATAACACAGTGATAACTCTCTGAGTACAGATAATGTAGTAGGTGTCACCTGCAGTCCTATGTAACACCACAGATAACACACAGTGATAACTCTCTGAGTACAGGTAATGTAGTAGATGTCACCTGCAGTCCTATGTAACACCACAGATAACACAGGGATAACTCTCTGAGTACAGATAATGTAGTAGGTGTCACCTGCAGTCCTATGTAACACCACAGATAACACAGTGATAACTCTCTGAGTACAGATAATGTAGTAGTGTCACCTGCAGTCCTATGTAACACCACAGATAACACAGTGATAACTCTCTGAGTACAGATAATGTAGTAGATGTCACCTGCAGTCCTATGTAACACCACAGATAACACACAGTGATAACTCTCTGAGTACAGATAATGTAGTAGGTGTCACCTGCAGTCCTATGTAACACCACAGATAACACAGTGATAACTCTCTGAGTACAGATAATGTAGTAGATGTTACCTGCAGTCCTATGTAACACCACAGATAACACACAGTGATAACTCTCTGAGTACAGATAATGTAGTAGGTGTCACCTGCAGTCCTATGTAACACCACAGATAACACAGTGATAACTCTCTGAGTACAGATAATGTAGTAGATGTCACCTGCAGTCCTATGTAACACCACAGATAACACACAGTGATATCTCTCTGAGTACAGATAATGTAGTAGGTGTCACCTGCAGTCCTATGTAACACCACAGATAACACAGTGATAACTCTCTGAGTACAGATAATGTAGTAGATGTCACCTGCAGTCCTATGTAACACCACAGATAACACAGTGATAGCTCTCTGAGTACAGATAATGTAGTAGATGTCACCTGCAGTCCTATGTAACACCACAGATAACACAGGGATAACTCTCTGAGTACAGATAATGTAGTAGGTGTCACCTGCAGTCCTATGTAACACCACAGATAACACAGTGATAACTCTCTGAGTACAGATAATGTAGTAGATGTCACCGGCAGTCCTATGTAACACCACAGATAACACAGTGATAACTCTCTGAGTACAGATAATGTAGTAGATGTCACCTGCAGTCCTATGTAACACCACAGATAACACAGTGATAACTCTCTGAGTACAGATAATGTAGTAGGTTACCTGCAGTCCTATGTAACACCACAGATAACACACAGGGACATATATTTCCTATCTTGGCACTGATGACATACTCAGCTCTGCTACACTTGATGTGACACCATAAAGCAGTGACACAGCAGACATCCTGTATGTTACATATCTGTCACACTGTTGACGTGTTGTCTGGCACACATATGTGACGTCCTGTGATTGGCCGTTGCCTGCGCGCTATGAACACTCCATGAAGTATCACCAACTCTAAAACATACAGGAGAATTCCTTTAATCTGTCATTTCATAATCCAGTAATCCTGATCATCTTCCATCACTGTAATCTGGAGGAATTCCCATGACTCAATTTATCCGTCTGATAATCTATAATTTTTGTAATCCGGCACATATCAGGTCCAGATAATCTTGGGATAGAAGGTTTACTGGGGTGCAGTTTCTTTGGAACACAAAAAACTGTCTAGACTGGAAACTTTGTAACAAACCTTCAGCTCAGAACAGTTTTCATCCTGCAGATCACAGGTGTCAAACTCAGGGCACGATATGGCCAGTGGACTTGTGTTTGGTGGCCCCCGGTGGGTATTTGCCATGAAGTGACCTTTAGTTCTGAGCGAGCAGGACTCGGGCCTTGAGCTAAGTGTGTTACAGTTTACCCCAAATACAGCGGGTTCAGAGACACTGTCACTTTAATTGGTTCTAAATCGGGAGCTGCAGGGGGCTGGAGCCGCCATCTTGGTCTTGTTTTAAAACCTTGAACCAAGATCATGTCTGCAGCCCCCATAGATTTAGAGATATCACTGGTTAAAGCGGAGGGGCATAGACTCGCACTCTCACTTTAACCAGTATACAGGAGAACACGAGCAGTGACACTGCAGGGAGGGGAGGACATTACTGTATTATTCTCCTGTCCCTTCAGATGACCCCTGGGGAGGGCGGACCATAGACTAATGTTCATGACATCACCTCCCGACCCCATTAGTCAGAAGCATACTTGCTTTTTAACCTCTTAGATCCTGCGGTCAATGCTGACTGCAGCACCTAAGTGGTTTTACAGATAGAAAGTATATATAGACTTTGGTCAATGGAAAAAAAAACCAAAACAAAACCAAAAAACACCAAAACTTAAAATTCAGAGGCCGGAATTGATGTTTTCTGATTATTTCACCTCTCAAAATGTAATGAAAACTAATCAAATACCCAGAAGGCTCCGGAGTTCTGTGCCAGGAATATTTATCTGAGCCATCAATTCAAAATCTGCAATATAAAAAAGTGACAATTTCGGGAGGGTTTTTGCAATTTTAATGACTGTTCGGGGTTAATCGGCCGCCACCTATTGGATTATCGGGTTATTGTTACATTTATACAGTCGCAACCATAAGGCTGATATGGCCCTCGGTGACACCCTTGCTGCAGGCAATACTCTGTTCACTGACAGTTGTCAGAGATCTTGACGTTATGCCACAGAAAATCAAAGATCCGGATATGGGACGTCTGGCCCTGAACAATATTTGCCGCTGTGTCGGTCGCCAGAAACGGTAACTGCGGTCTCACTCTCGATTACTTCCCATATTGCACCAGGGGGCAGGCATCAGCTACAAACCGCCACAGTCGAAAAATTCTAGGATGCCGGACGTCCACGTCCCGCTGATCACATGGTCATTAATAAGATAAACATTGGGCGCTGTCCCCTCCTTTATCACACAAACCGGCCATTAATTCTGCCTTATCTATAACTATAAATGTGCAGCGGGTAATTTATAGGGGGTAATAATAACCAGGGCCCTTAGTTTAACCCCTTAAGGACTGGCTTTAAGATTTGAGGGTGTGTAAACTTTTGCAACTGATTATATTATGGCTCCAATGCACCAAAAATAAAGAAAGAAGCAGCTTCGTAAATAGTCTGGATTACAAATCTCTGACGGTTTTCGGTGCACAGCTCTACGTGTCTCCATGGTAACAGACTACAAACTAACTCTGACAACAGGATGTATGACAACAAGAGGAATGACCGTGTCGCTAAAATGTGAGGGAGCTAAGATGGCTCTGTTATAACTCTACAGCCATCATGGAGGTCTGGGCCAGATGTAAAGAAAATTCTAGCAGAAGGTTCCGGAGGCTCCCAGAAAAGTCGCCAGATCTCCCGGGCCTGCCAGAACGCTCCAGGCTCTCATTGTACAGGTGACTTGGGCCATTTATATGCCAGTTACGTCCCAAAAAGGGCGAGGCCAGTAAATTACTTGGCCAAAACGGGGGCTTGCCATACCCTAGGAGGCGGGACAGAAAGATATGGGCGTGACCCTGCCCAATATTTTTGCAATGCACTCCGCATTACGCTTACTGAATTTTGGTAAATATGGACTAACTACAACCAGAGAGGTCGCCTGTCAGTCATTGGATTTTTCGAGGAATATTTTAGGAAGGGATGTATACAAGCCCCGCCCCACAGCAAGCCACGCCCTAACACTCAGATAATTATGCCCCCTCTAAGCCGAAATGTTAGCGACCAGGCCCTTAGCAACCAAATTAGGGAAATCTGGTTGCTATGGAAAATAAGTCCATTTCTACTGAACTATTTTGAAACCCATAGCAACCAATCAGATTCCTGCTTTCATTCCTGACAAAAGGAAAGTAACAATCTAATTGGCTGTTATTGTCAACGCCTTTTGTCTGTATAGGTTTTATTAACTTTATTAGACATATTCTTCACCGACAATGGACACTCAGATATCAGAATCACTGGTCCTTTATGTATCAGAACGAGCAAGGCATCCATGTTACCCATAGCAACCAATCACCTTTCTTCTTCTAAATTGTGGGATTGTATCCTGGATTCTGATTGGTTGATATGGATGTTTCTTCTCTGGGTCGGTTTCGACACATGATGGCCCTTATGTTGTGTTTCTCGCAGGTCCAGGGTATGGCTGCCGCTCCCTTGGACTTGTCTTGTAGTATTTGTACCTGGTTGTTGATGATCGTCGAAATGTAATAATTTGTCTTCCTACAGGTCAATATTGACCCATGTGGGGAGCGCTAATACCGCACCTCGCTGCTTAGAAGGAAAGGGAAGGTATCTAAGCAACAAATGTTGGATACAACATACAGGGGCCATAGGGGTTGTCACCCAGCTATTTGTGGTCAATGGAAAAAAATGCAGCAAACAAGTAAGACATGTCTGGAGTGGAATAAAATTCAGTAAATAAAAAAAACATATTAAGTGTCAGTCTTCACTGTCACTCTGGCATTCTATTCATAAACCAGGAAGCACAGAATAATTAAAGCTATATAAACCCCCCCCCCCCCACCCCCCTTACCACTGTTAGGGAAGTTTGCTAATCTTTTTTCTGACCCCAATCCATACAGGAACACCCCAAAAAATTTCATAAAGCCCTCCCCTTGGTTGATGGAGTATGCTTGGGACAAACTGAATTTTTTAAAATTTTGGTACGTTCCCGGCAAAATTGGGACAGTTGTCAGATAAGTTATCTTTACAATTCTAGGTAGGAAACCTGGATGAGCTGTAATGGAGGCCATCTTGGTTGTCACTCAGCTTTCCTAGGAACAGATATAAGTAACAATCTGACAGAAGAGGAAGACTTAAGGGATTTTGTGAGTTGGGGACTGTTTTGGTTTTCAATGGACATGCCCTTTAAATTTTCTCTTAAAGTGACAGTGTTCTTTTTCCTTTCTTGTTGCGGCGTGCATACATCATTGTTTTATCCACCTGCCCAGATTCGTTGTGTGTTTATGGTAATGCCCCGGGCACGGCGCCAGGGCAAATGTTACTTTAAATTTTATCACAAGCCGTACATTGTTTTTCTGAGAACAAAGGGAGTGTTGACAGGTCCCTGCAGACTGCACAAATAACCTGGCACAGGGCGGCTGGCACCCGGCAGACACTGACTACTAGAGAGGTAATAAAGACTGGCATACATACCGTACCGGTGAATGTACCCCAGTCTGACCAGTGCAGGACACTGGTTCTTAAAGGGGCATACACAGCAAAATGTCTGCATAGATCAGAACAGAGCAGAAGATTCCTCTCTCTTATCCTCACTCTGTATGTGCCAACACTATCAGAATGTCCACGACAGCGGGCCACGTCCTGACAGTATACTCACCTCTGCCCGGTCCTGCAGTCCTCGTCACCCCTGGGCATCTACGGTTCTATGTCTGTATATGAAATGCACAGACATCCTGAGTAGTCAGTTCCAGAGTCTTTATTAGACCTAGGGCTGTCACAATTTCAAAGTCGTCCCTGACAAATACGTTGCAGGGTCTGACAGGGACTAGACAGTCTGCAGTTTAAAAGGGACCTTTCATTATCTCCACCACCTCCAGCTCTTTACATCCTACCCCTTAAGGACCCGGCCATTTTTCGTTTTTGCATTTTCATTTTTCCCTCCCCACATTCCAAGAGCCATAACGTTTTCATTTTTCAGTTCATAGAGTCACATGATGGCTTATTGTTTGCGAAACAAATTGTACTTTGTAATGTCACTATTCAATATGCTGTGCAATGTACTGGGAAGCTGGAAAAAAATTCAGAATGAGGTGCAATTGGAGAAAAACTGCATTTGCGCCAAATTCATATGGGTTTAATTTTTACACCATTCACTGTGTGGTAAAAATGAGAGGTTACCTGTATTCTGTGGGTCAGTACGAACTCGGCGATACCAAATTTATATAGTATTTGTAATGTTTGGATACCTTTTAAAAAATTAAAAACTTTGCTAAATAGAAAAAAAAATTTTGCATCGCCATATTGTGTCACCTGTAACTTTTTCATATTTACATGTATGGAGCTGGGTAAGGCGTCTTTTTATGCGGGACAACATGACGTTTTTATTGATACCACTTGGGGAAATATCTGATGGTTTGATCACTTTTTATTCAATTTTTTATAGAAGACAAAGTGTTGAAAAAAACGCTATTTGGCCATTTTGATTTTTTTTCCTCGCTACGCCGTTCACCGTATGGGATAAATATTCTAATATTTTAATAGTTCGGGCATTTTGGAGTGCGGGGATACCTAAAGTGTTTATGTTTACTTTTGTTTATTTACTTTTATATCTGATCTAGGGAAAGTGGGGTGATTTGAACTTTTGTGTTTTTTTTTATTTTTACATACTTTTAAAAACTTTTTTTTTTCTACTTTTACTTGTATGATCAGACTCCCTAGGGACCTTGAGACCTAGGGAGTCTGATCGATCATACTATTCACTGCGATACTACTGTATCGCAGTCAGGGCCGGCGTTAGGGGGGGGCAAACTGGGCAATTGCCCAGGGCCCCGTCCCCAAAGGGGCCCCCGGGATCCGGAACCTGATGACTCCGGATCCCGGAGTCAGGCCCGGCCAAAGCAATAACAGAAAGGGACCGCAGGGCCCCTTTATGAGGTGAGTAAAAATAACAAACATTTTTACTCACCTGTCCGCGGCGTCCGACGTCATCTTCTGGTGTTCCGGACATCACTGCTGAGGCCTGGCCTCAGCGGTCACGTGGGGCGTGCCTCACGTAATCGCTGAGGCCCAATCACAGGCCTCAGAGGCGACGTCCACAACGCGTGACGTCAGCCGCAGAGAAGAAGAAGCGGTCACCGGAGGGGATAGCGGATCAGCGCGAGGAGGCCCAGGAGAGGTAAGACAAGGTGAGTATAACTGTTTGTTATTTTACCTTACTTACCCCGGGCCTTCGATTATTATACTCTGGGGTCTGAAGAGACCCCAAAATATAATATAATAATAGCACTGTAGGGCCCCTGTGGAGCATTATACTGGGGGCCCCCTCTGGATAGCATAGTATACTGGGGGCCCCCTGGAAGCCCCCTCTGGATAGCATAGTATACTGGGGGCCCCCTGGAAACTGGGGGCCCCCTGGAAGCAATTGTACTGGTGGGGCCCTGTGGAGCAACGGGGGCCCCCCGGTAGCTCCCCCTCTGGATAGCATAGTATACTGGGGGCCCCCTCTGGATAGCTGATACTGGGGGGCCCCCCGGGTTTTGGGGGGGCCCCCCGGCTGGGGGGGGGGGGATAGCATATTATACTGGGAGGCCCCCTCTGGATAGCATATTATACTGGGGGCCCCCCCTGGATAGCATAGTATACTGTGTGGGGCCACTGTGGAGCATTATACTGGGGAAGGGGCCCCTCTGGAGATAATGTTATATTCTGTGGGGCCACTTTGGAGCATTATGCTCTCCAGAGGGGCCCCCAGTATAATGCTCCAAAGTGGCCCCACAGAATATAACATGCTCTCCAGACCCCCCCCACTTTATAATACTCCATAGAGGCCCCGCAGAATATAACATGTTCTCCAGAGGGCCCCCTCCCCAGTATAATGCTCCACAGTGGCCCCACACAGTATAATACGCTCTCCAGAGCCCCCCCCAGTATAATGCTCCACTGTGGCCCCACACAGTATAATATGCTGTCCAGAGGGGCCCCCCAGTATATTATACTGTGCGGGGCCACCGTGGAGCATTATACTGGGGGAGGGGGGGCTCTGGAGAGCATGTTATACTGTTTTGGGCCACTGTGGAGCATTATACTGGGGGGGGCTCTGGAGAGCATATTATACTGTTTTGGGCCACTGTGAGTATTATACTGGGGAAACCTCTCTGCCTCTCTGGACAGTATATTATACTGTGTGGAGGCCATTCTGGAGCATGTTATACTGAGTGGGGTCACTGTGGAGCATTATTCTGGGGGGGGGGCATCAGCAGAGCATATTATATTGCGTGGCGCCACTGTGGAGCATTATTTGGGGGGGACTAATGAGCATTATACTAGGGGGCCCTTTGGGGAGCATATTATACTGCGTGGGGCCTACTGTGGAACATTATACTGTGGGGACGCTCTGGGGAGCATAATATATTGCGTGGGGCCACTGTGGAGCAAAATACTGGAGGGGGCACTGTGGAGCATTATACTAGCGGGGGCCCTCTGGGGAGCATATTATACTATGGGCCACTGTGGAGCTTTATGCTGGGGGAATGGACAATGTGGGGAGCCTGTTATACTGTGTGGGGCCACTGTGGAGTGTATTATATTGTGTGGGGCTTTTCGGGAGCATATTATACTCTGTGGGGCCATTGTAGAGCATTATACTGGGGGGGACTGTGGGGAACATATTATAATGTGGGGGACCACTGTGGAGCATTATACTGGGGGAACCCCTCTGGGGAGTATATTATACTGTGTGGAGGTCATTATGGAGCATGTTATAACTGTGTTAGGCCACTGTGGAGCATTATACTGGGGGGCATTGTGGGGTGCATATTATACTGTATGGAGCATATTATATTGTCTGGGGCTGCTGGGGAGCATATTGTACTGTCTGGGGCCACTAAGGGGTAGTATACTGTGTGGGCCACTGTGGAGTATTATACTGTGTGGAGCCTTACAAACCACGTGGGACCACAATGGGGGGCTCAGGGGAGCATTTTATACTGTGTGGGGTCACTGTGGAGCATTATATACCATGTGGGGAAACTGGAGGGCTCAGGAGAGCATTTTATACTGTGGAGCATTATATACCATGTAGAGCATTATACTGTTGGGGGGGGGCTCACAATTCCTGCTGGCAGCCCTGTGTGCTATGTCTGCATCACAGCTCCCTCACTATAATCTTGCACATACGTGTAGTGCCCCATGGCCATGTCATTCCCCATACAGTACTGTGCATGAGCTGACCATGGAGTTATTGGGGCCTGCACAGTACTATAGGGGCTGACTATACTGGGAACATACTCAGTAATGCCGCATAGTCAGCACATATGTAAGACCTCAGTGAAGGAGCCGCGGTGTAGGCTATTAGCAGGAAGCTGCTGGGTGGGGCCCCAGAACAAGATCCTCTGGTGGGCCTAAGGCCCTTCAGTCCGACACTGTATAATGGAGAACTATTATATATAAGGGTGGGTTACTATATATAATTGGGAAACTTAAGTATGAGGGGGCTATCATAAGGGGGAACTATTTATAAGGGGGGTATAATTGTTAAGTGGGCTTATTTATAAAGGGGGCTATTAGTGATAATGGGGACTATTATTTATAAGGGTAACTATTATTTATGAGGGGGCTATTATTTGTAAGGGAGCAGTATTATTTTTACGGGGTGACTGTTACTGATAAGGGGGGATATTACTGATACAGGGCACTATTTATCATTTATAAGGGAGCTATTACTGATAAAGGTGTAATATTATTTATAAGCAGGGACTATTATTTATAAGGAGGCATTATTATAGGGGTTGTCACTGGAAGACGATGGTGTTGTTTGCATATCAGCATTTGGGGCCCCGCTTTTAATTTTTGCCCAGGGCCCCACTTTGTCTAAAACCGGCCCTGATCGCAGTGAATAGCAAAATGCCGTCACTGCTATTAGACGATGCCTCTGGCATCGTGTTATAGCTATACTGTAATGACAGGACTGGGAGCCTTCAATAGGCTCCCGGCTGTCATGGCAACCAAGCGCCGCCCTCCGATGACGTTCTGGAGGACGGCGATGAGGTAAAAATGGCGGCGCCCATGGAGGCTCCGCAATTTAGACGCCGCGGTCGCGTTTGACCGCGGCATCTAAAGGGTTAACAGCCGCGATCGGTGCAGGCACCGATTGCTGCTGTTAGCTGCGGGTCCTGGCTGTATTATACAGCCGGCACCCGCGGTGTATGGAGAGCGCTCAGCTCCTGAGCGCTCTCCATACATCGTCATGCGACTCAGGACGTACTATTACGTCCTGGGTCGTTAAGGGGTTAATAATCGCCCCTCCATTGTTTCCGGGGCAGTTGGAATTTCTTTTCTAGCCCCCACCGTTCCTGAGCAATCAGTTCTGTTAGTTATCATGTCTGATATGCTATCTAGACTCTCTAATGTCAAGTGGGTGATATAAGGCAGGAACAGGCAGAGGGTCGATAGACACCACCCACTTGACATTAGGGAGTCTAGTTAGGATATCAGGCACCAAAACCAACAACACTGATTGCTCAGGAACGGTGGGGGCTAGAGAAAAAATTCCAACTGTGCCAACATCAGTGGAGGGGAGACTATAAGAGGAGCTTGAGATGGTGGAGGTGATGAAATGTCCTCTTTAAGAGAATCCAGTGTGGGCTAAAAGGTGCAAGTGAGATCCAGAAGGGTCTGACAAAAAATTGGGATAAGCGGCAAACAGGGGAGTTGAGGGGCAGGGAGTCAAAGAGCTGGCATGGCTATTGCAGTGGCAAAAAAACCCAAGGATACTGGAGGAGGGTCTGGCAATTTTTATCACAAAAAATGTGCTTTTAAAGTGAAAATAAAAGATGCAGTACCAGACATGACCACATAGATGAGAGTGGCGCTCACACATCGATTAATGGAATTAAAATTTCCACGGGGATATAGGGAGAGCACAGTGGTCCTGCGTGCTGTTTGGTTTGCGTCGCTCGGATGGGTGTGTGGCGGAGGGTGATTTATACGTTTGTATAACGGTGTTTTCTTAGCCTTAATCCTGAGAAGTGCAAACTATGAGTCGTGCTAGAACATTCCGTCTTCCCATTTCCGGCACCTACAGATTCTGTTCTCACACTTGCTAATGATCGCTGGTTATGTGACTGTTTACTGTTGGTGCATCCATATAGATCCCCGCGGGTCACATGGCTGAGTTCACACAAGGTAGTGGCTCTGGTATCAACACTAGGCAAAAAGACCTACAAGTGTATTATCTCCAAAGACTATGGCAGATACAGAAGGAAAGGGACTGGGGTACCCCTTTGGGGTGTGTAACCCCGGCACAAATCTTCATGGTGCTATTCGAACACTGTGTAATGGAAATATTTGTGTACTATGTGGTGGTATTATTAGAGCACTGTATGGAAGCATTAGTGAAGCACTGTATGGCGGTGTTATTGGAGCAGTGTGGGATGGTATTTTTTGAGTACTGTATAAGGCATTATTGGAGTATTGAATTGTCTTATTATTCTAACAATCTATGGTGGTATTATTTGATCACTGTATGGTGGTATTATTGAAGCACTGTATGATGGAATTTTTGAGTAGCGTATAGGAGTACTATATTGTGTTATTATTGGAGCACTGTATGGTGGTATTTTTGAGTAGTTTATAGGAGTATTGCAATGTCTTATTATTGGAGCTCTGTATGATGGTATTTGATTACAGTATGATGATATTATTGGGGCTCTATATGATGGTATTATTTGAGTACACTATGATGATATTATTGGGGCTCTGTATGGTAGTAATGTTTGAGTACAGTATGATGATATTATTGTGGCTCTATATGATGGTATTATTTGAGTACACTATGATGATATTATTGGGGCTCTGTATGGTGGTATTATTTGAGTACAGTATGATATTATTGGGGCTCTGTATGGTAGTATTATTTGAGTACAGTATGATATTATTGGGGCTCTATATGATGGTATTATTTGAGTACAGTATGATATTATTGGGGCTCTGTATGGTGGTATTATTTGAGTACAGTATGATATTATTGGGGCTCTGTATGGTAGTATTATTTGAGTTCAGTATGATGATATTATTGGGCTCTGTGTGATAGTATTATTTGAGTACAGTATGATATTATTGGGGCTCTATATGATGGTATTATTTGAGTACAGTATGATATTATTGGGGCTCTATATGATGGTATTATTTGAGTACACTCTGATGATATTATTGGGGCTCTATATGATGGTATTATTTGAGTACAGTATGATATTATTGGGGCTCTATATGATGGTATTATTTGAGTACAGTATGATATTATTGTGGCTCTATATGATGGTATTATTTGAGTACAGTATATTATTGGGGCTCTGTATGGTAGTATTATTTGAGTACAGTATGATATTATTGGGGCTCTATATGATGGTATTATTTGAGTACAGTATGATATTATTGGGGCTCTGTATGGTGGTATTATTTGAGTACAGTATGATATTATTGGGGCTCTATATGATGGTATTATTTGAGTACAGTATGATATTATTGGGGCTCTGTATGGTAGTATTATTTGAGTACAGTATGATATTATTGGGGCTCTATATGGTGGTATTATTTGAGTACAGTATGATATTATTGTGGCTCTATATGATGGTATTATTTGAGTACAGTATGATATTATTGGGGCTCTATATGATGGTATTATTTGAGTACAGTATGATATTATTGGGGCTCTGTATGGTAGTATTATTTGAGTACAGTATGATATTATTGGGGCTCTATATGATGGTATTATTTGAGTACAGTATGATATTATTGGGGCTCTGTATGGTAGTATTATTTGAGTTCAATATGATGATATTATTGGGCTCTGTGTGATAGTATTATTTGAGTACAGTATGATATTATTGGGGCTCTATATGATGGTATTATTTGAGTACAGTATGATATTATTGGGGCTCTATATGATGGTATTATTTGAGTACAGTATGATATTATTGGGGCTCTGTATGGTAGTATTATTTGAGTACAGTATGATATTATTGGGGCTCTAGTATGAACAGTAGATATTATAGTTTATTTGAGTACAGTATGATATTATTGGGGCTCTGTATGGTAGTATTATTTGAGTCAGTTACAGTATGATATTATTGGGGCTCTGTATGATAGTATTATTTGAGTACAGTATGATATTATTGGGGCTCTATATGATGGTATTATTTGAGTACAGTATGATATTATTGGGGCTCTATATGATGGTATTATTTGAGTACAGTATGATATTATTGGGGCTCTATATGATGGTATTATTTGAGTACAGTATGATATTATTGGGGCTCTGTATGGTAGTATTATTGAGTCAATATATGATATTATTGGGCTCTGTGTGATAGTATTATTTGAGTACAGTATGATATTATTGGGGCTCTATATGATGGTATTATTTGAGTACAGTATGATGATATTATTGGGGCTCTGTATGATGAAATTATTTGAGTTCTGAATGGTGGTGTAATTCACACTGCAGTGTGAGTACTATATGACGGTATTACTGGAATGTTATTGGTATTATGAGTATTATTGGAGCTCTGTATGATGATATTATTGGATTGTTATTCTTATCATTGGCATTGCTGGAGCTTTGTATGGAGGTATTATATGAGTACTATATGGTGATATTATTGGACCACTGTGTGATGGTTTTATTGAAGCATTGTATGATGGTATTATTGGACCTCTGTATAGTGGTATTATTTCAGCATGGGAGTGGAGATGTATGGTGGTTTTATTTGAGTACTCTATGACAGTATCACTTCAGCCCTGATAGGATTTTAGTAACATCTGGTGGTATTATTTGATAATGCATGGGGTCATTATTTGATCCCTGTATGGTGGAATTATTTTAGCATTGAATAGTGCCAATTACTAAGGCACTGTGTGGCACTACTACATAGTCTCTGCACAGTATATTTTTGCACTCTATGGTGGTGACATCACTGTTTGGCCAGTACATGGTACTGTTATTTGGATATCATACTGTATGATGCTGATTTTTGAGCACTATAAGGCACAGTACAGACATACATTGGCCTACGTCAGGTA
The DNA here is from genome assembly GCA_947044405.1 of Leptodactylus fallax. Classification (NCBI taxonomy): domain Eukaryota; kingdom Metazoa; phylum Chordata; class Amphibia; order Anura; family Leptodactylidae; genus Leptodactylus; species Leptodactylus fallax. Next base: position 40,379 of record CAMRHE010001654.1, read on the forward strand.
TTGTCTCCCATATTTTAAATGAGAATACTGCAAGGTTTATGGCTTTTTATTGTACACTGTGTATAGATAAGAGCAGCGGGCTAGGGTTCCCTGTATAGAAATGCTGATACATACCATTACCTACCTAGCATTGTCATTTTGGCATACACTCTGCACATAGGGCCCTATGGATACATTATATTACAATAGTCTCTGGAGGAAATTGCAGGAACCAACTGGCAACAGAGAGCTGTAGAATAAGCTGTTTAAATCTTTTATGCTGCTGAGAGACAGGTCTCATACACCCAAATGCCTTTGCCAGAGCCATCCACAAAGCCAGATGGACTTATACTGAATTTCAGGTCCACGTTATCAGCACAGAAACTAGTATAAGAGATAAATGCTCCACAAACTGAAATCAAACCAGAACCCAAATGGATAAACCTACAAAGCAGATCGAATCAGGATGATAAATCAGGAGAGTGAACATCCAGGCCAGTAGTCAGTTCAGGAGGTAACGTCAGAACCAAAATCAGGAGACAAATGGATTTTCAGTATCAAGGGTCAGTTCTGAGAGGTAAATCTGAGGCCAAATCAGGAGACAAATGGATTTCCAATATCAAGAGAAGGGTCAGTTCTGAGAGGTAACGTCAGAGGCAAAATCAGGAGACAAGCAGATTTCCAGAATCAAGCCAGAGGTTAGTACTAAGCGGTGCAGCACAAACAATTAATGTAAGGAAGCCAAACTAGGTACAACCAATAGCAGGCACCTGGCTGAGGAGGAAGAGGGTTTAAAGATTCCTCCTCAGCTGCTAGTTGGATAACCATAGGACCGACCTGAAAGCTACAGAAGCTTCAAGGGTTGGCCCAGTAACCTTAAAGCAACAGCAGCTAAACAGAGATTTCTGACACATTCGGTGTGCAAACCTTACCTCAAAGTGTAAGGTGTTTTGTAACGCTCTGTCTTCTTGAATGTGATCCACAAAGTCCCAGACAAGATCTAGACTGTCTAGACACATCTGGGCCTCAACATTTTTGAAAGGTGTGACTGTTTGGTTCCCAGGCTCTTCAAAGTTTCTCATAGGCATGGGATATTTTGTTGGTAGATCCTGCCATGTCTTGGAGACCAGAAGACCATGTGTCAATTTTGGATTTCAACCCAACTTAATCTTTTTGTGCCTCCTGAGCTAAGAAGCACAAGTTGGATCATGGACACTTATCAGTTCTCCCACCGTAGAAATGAAACATCTGTCTGATCATCTTGTCATGTTTGGGGGGGGGGGTTTCAGGGGGTAGTTATATAAGATTTTAGGGGTACCTAAAGCAAAGAGTGGCTATAAAAACGTAATTCATCCCTCTGGAGGACTTAGCACATCTATTGAATTCAAATGGAACTATGTAATACTTAGAATCCCCTGTGGTGGCGCTGCAGGAGAACAGAACACTTACCGCTAAGTTATAGCTGATCGCTGGAAACTACGGCAGTGGGATATCCTACAGATACTGTACCTTATTATCGGACCCATTTAACAAAAAGGGATCGTAAAATGTGAACAGTCTGTAAGTGGAGCTTCTTCAGGATCATCTTTAAAGGTTTTTCTCCTTTTTTTTGATCAAACAACCTAATTTCCATCATCGGGACTATCTTTGGACTTCCAGGGACTGGACATGATTGTCTCCATGTTAAGATCTCCTTCTCTATCAACACAGGCAGCTAATTGGTGGTCTTTCAGATACCACGTTAGGGCCAAATTAAGGTTTGTGGACAACATTTTTATGGGGTTTCTCTCTGTGTCAAAACATGCCCAATAACAAAAGGATAATAAGTATCAGTCACTGTGATAAATCTGGTATAGTATCAGTCAATGTAATAAAGCTGGTGTCATATCAGTCAATGTGATAAAGCTGGTGTAGTATCAGTCCCTGTGATAAATTTGGTGTAGTATCAGTCCCTGTGATAAATCTGGTGTCGTATCAGTCAATGTGATAAATCTGGTGTAGTACCAGTCACTGTGATAAATCTGGTGTAGTATCAGTCACTGTGATAAATCTGGTATAGTATCAGTCAATGTAATAAAGCTGGTGTCGTATCAGTCAATGTGATAAAGCTGGTGTAGTATCAGTCACTGTGATAAATCTGGTGTAGTATCAGTCCCTTTGATAAACCTGGTGTAGTATCAGTCACTGTGATAAATCTGGTGTAGTATCAGTCACTGTGATAAATCTGATGTAGTATCAGTCAATGTGATAAATCTGGTGTAGTATCAGTCACTGTGATAAATCTGGTGTAGTATCAGTCAATGTGATAAAGCTGGTGTAGTATCAGTCAGTGTGATAAATCTGGTGTAGTATCAGTCACTGTGATAAATCTGGTATAGTATCAGTCAATGTGATAAAGCTGGTGTAGTATCAGTCACTGTGATAAATCTGGTGTAGTATCAGTCACTGTGATAAATCTGGTGTAGTATCAATGACTCTGATAAATCAAAATATTACCTTATAGATATTGGCTAAAAGTTGGGGAATATGCACGTTATACCAGGTAGATAACAAGTGGAGAGTGTTATCTATCAGTATTATCTATTGTATTGAGTCTGGTCAGTTACTAGTTTGGTAAGTTGTCTAGCCCCGTCCTCATCTGCGGAAGTGTCCCAAAATTGCACACTAGAAGCTCCTTCATTAACCACATCTTTTCAGGATTGCTGACGGTTTCCATTATTTTGACAATACCAATTATCCCATAATAGAACACGAAAAATTATCTAAAATAAATAATAATAATAATAATAATAATAAATAGCAGCCTCTATTTGGTAGTAAATGTGTGAATATGTATAAAAAGCAATGAAGCCTCCTGAGACTTGTAGTTCTACCACAACAGGCCAGTTATGTTACTTCGACTCCCTTTGGCGTCTGCGTTTCCCGGTATGGCGCCTGCACACGCTGTACTTGATAAAGCACCCGGCGCTTTATACACTAGGACGTAATATTAGAAATAGAAGACCCAGAAGTGAGAGATTTATTATGATTTATGAACGGGCTGAAGTATACGGTAAGTATCATGTGACCCCGGGCGGGAGGGGAGGGGGGTAATAGCTGTCCCTAATCTATCTAATAAATTAGCAGGAAGCCGAAAGTGACAAGGTCTCTAGAAGGCTCCGGAATGTGCGATTTCTCACAATCCCCTCTGCAGACCCGCGGGGAGCTGCAAATGAAGACCAATGGTTCAGTATATAGGGGCCTGGAAGGTGTGTATACTTATACAATAAGACTCAGTATATATAGTGCCTTGCAAAAGTCTTCACACCCCTTGAACTTTGTCACATTTTGTCACAACCACAAACTTAAATGTATTTTCTTGAGATTTTCAGTGATAACCAACACAAAGTATCAGATAATTGTGAAGTCGAAGGAAAATGATACAAGATTTAATCAAATAAAAATCTGAAAAGTGTGACGTGCAAAAGTCTTCAGCCCCCTATAGTAATACTTTCTAGAGCCTCCTTTGGCTCCAAGTCTTTTGGGCTCTGTCTCTACCAGCTTTGCACATCTAGAGATGAGATTTCTGCCCTTCTTCTTCTTCTTCTTCTTCTTTGCAGCCAGATTGGATGGAGCGTCTGTGATCAGTAATTCTCATGTCTTGCCACAGATGCTCAATGGGATTTGGGTCTGGACCGTGACTGGGCCGTTCTAACACCGGAATATTCTGTCATCTAAACCATCCCCTGGAGCTCGGGCTGGAGGTTTAGGGTCATTGTCTTGCTGGAATCTCCTTCCCAGTCTCAAGTCTTTTGCAGCCTCCAGTCTCAGGTTTTCTTCCAGGATTGGCCTGTATTTAGCTCCATCCATCTTCCCATCACCTCTGAGCAGCTTCCCTGTCCCCCCAGCATGATACTGCCCCCTATGTGTCACAGTGGGGATGACGGTGTGCTCAGGGGGATGAGCAGGGTTACTTTTCCCCCCACACTTAGCGCTTTGTATTTAGGCCATAAAGTTCCCCTTTGGTCTCCTCTGAGCAGAGCACCTTCTCCCACATGTTTGCTGTGTCCCCTATATGACTTGTGGCCATAAACTGCAGACGTCACTTCTTATGTCTTTCTTACCACAATGGTTTTCTTCTTGCCGCTCTTCCATATAGATTTGTGGAGTGCGCAGTGACTTCTAGTTGTCCTGTGGACAGATTCTCCCTGTACCTGAGGATTTCTGCAGCTCCTCCACAGTGACCATGGGCCTCTTGGCTGCTTCGCTGACCAGCGCTCTCCTTGCTCAGTGATCTGTTAGTTTAGGTGGACGGCCATGTCTTGGTAAGTTTGCAGTTGTAGAATACTTTTTCCATTTTTGGGATGCTCAAAGCTTGGGATATGTTTTTATAACCTAACCCTGCTTTACACTTCTCCACCACTTTTTCTCTGACCTGTCTGGTGAGTTCCTTGGTCTTCATGATGCTGTTTGTTCACTAGAGTTCTCTAACAAACCACTGAGGCCTGCACAGAACAGGTGTATTTACACTGAGACTACATTACACACAGCAGGACTCTATTAACTCATTAAGTGACTTCTGAAGGCAATTGTGTGCGCTGGATTTTATTTAGGGGTATCAGAGTACAGGGGGGCTGAAGACTTTTGTCTTTTTAGATTTTTATTTCATTAAAATTTTGATAACCTTGTATCATTTTCATTCCACTTCACAATTATGAAGCTACTTTGTGTTGGTTATTACTTAAAGTCTCAATAAAATACATTTAAGTTTGTGGTTGTAAGGAGACAAAATGTGACAAAGTTCAAGGGGTGTGAATACTTTTGCAAGGCACTGTAGCATAGCAGAAAGAGGGCCTGGGAGGTGTGTATACTTATACAATAACATTGAATATTACCTGAATGTATTGCTTATCAGTGTGCCCCCTAGTGGTCTCCTTTGCAGATGAGTGATGGGACGACCAGAAAATTGAGCCGTTTCCACTGGAAGATGGAAGAGCAGCTCCGGAGCATAAACTGCTGCACAATGAAGAAAAATACCCCGAGTGATGAGCCGCTAAATTCTTTTTCCTTAATTTTTTTCTTAAAGACACCTTTTATTTCTATAGATAATGATCTGATGCATCTCTGGGGGAGAAGAAATGAATATCCGAGCAGTGACTGGACATATTCACCGCAGGACGACCTGAGAACAAAAATCTTCATTTCCTGCATTGCTCAACGGCTTAATGGCAAAATCAATGATCGCCGTGAGCCGAAAATGAAAAATTAACCAGGTTGTGTCAAAATGTGTAAAACTGTCTTATAGATATGCTTCGTCTTATACAAGGTTTATCATAAAACTATGGGCTTTAGGGTGAGCAGAAGTAGCAGTCACACCTCGGCCAGGGACCATGTGACGCCCCAAGGACCCACTGACGCTTAAAAGGACCCCAGCCCTGCAGATAGATAGGTCAGGGTCACCTGAATCAAATAGCACTTTCCTCTTATGAATTGTTGCCTCAGTTGCAGAGATATTGCTGGTTTTGTCAATATGTAAATTAGCTTTTTGGAGCAATGACAGCCCCCTCTTTGTATCAAAGAGCTAATTTGAATATTTACAACAAGAGTGATATCTCGGCAACAGAAGCATCAATTCCCAATAGGAAAACACCATTGAACTGAGGTGACACTAACCTATCTATCTGCAGGACTGGGGTGATATGCTGGTTCTGGTGACACTAACCTATCTATCTGCAGGGCTGAGGTGATATGCTGGGTCTGGTGACTATAACCTATCTATCTGCAGGACTGAGGTGATATGCTGGTTCTGGTGACACTAACCTATCTATCTGCAGGGCTGGGGTGATATGCTGGTTCTGGTGACACTAACCTATCTATCTGCAGGGCTGGGGTGATATGCTGGGTCTGGTGACACTAACCTATCTATCTGCAGGACTGAGGTGATATGCTGGTTCTGGTGACACTAACCTATCTATCTGCAGGACTGGGGTGATATGCTGGTTCTGGTGACACTAACCTATCTATCTGCAGGGCTGGGGTGATATGCTGGGTCTGGTGACCCTAACCTATCTATCTGCAGGGCTGGGGTGATATGCTGGTTCTGGTGACACTAACCTATCTATCTGCAGGGCTGGGGTGATATGCTGGTTCTGGTGACACTAACCTATCTATCTGCAGGGCTGGGGTGATATGCTGGGTCTGGTGAAAACTAACCTATCTATCTGCAGGGCTGGGGTGATATGCTGGGTCTGGTGACACTAACCTATCTATCTGCAGGGCTGGGGTGATATGCTGGTTTGGTGATCCTAACCTATCTATCTGCATATGGTAGTTGGGTTCATGGTGTAGCTATAGGGGTTGCAGTGGTAGCAGTTGCTAATGGGCCCTTGACTCTGAGGGGGCCCCAAAGGTCCCTGTGCTACATAAAAAATACCAATATTCTAAAGGGTACAAGGTAGGGACCCCATTACAGATTTTGCATTGAGGCCTAGGAGCCTTCAGCTACACCACTGGTTGGGGCCCATAACTTTTAGTTACACCTCTGGGACTTGGTCCAGATCATGTTACCATTAACCCCTTCACTTCCCTAGCCCATCAGTGATGTTACTATTAGCCTCCTCTCTGCCCTAGACGACCAGGAATATTACCATTGACCCCTTCACTGCCCTACATCACCAGGGAGGTTTCCATGAACCCTTTCACCTTCTTAATTCTCAATGGATGTTCTCATTAACCCCTTCACAACCCTAGACTCTACCAGGGATGTTACAAATATAATTTTCTGTCATTTCTGCTGGAGTGTTTGCGCACAGGGGCCCTTAGTGCCCGTTGCTGTTAACCCTTTCTATGAGACAGTATGGTGTCCTGTGGTCCTCGATGTCTGCCCTTAGTGCCCGTCGCTGTTAACCCTTTCTGTGAGACAGTATGGTGTCCTGTGGTCTTCGATGTCTGCCCTTAGTGCCCGTCGCTGTTAACCCTTTCTGTGAGACAGTATGGTGTCCTGTGGTCCTCGATGTCTGGTCATAGACACAGTCTGGGCAGCCATGATGTCTGTATGGAGTGATTCTGGCAGTGAATCCTGTGAGTGACTCACTTGTTATCGCTTCTACCTTCAGTCACGTTCCGTATAGATTAGTGCTGGGTGTAACCATCGATACGGTAGAGCGCCCCAGATCCAGGTCACTGACCAGACGTCGTGTTTACCTGCTAAGGCCCTGAATGGTCCCCGAGAATGAACAGTAAGAGCAAAGTCAATAAATAGGATGTGACCTGAGAAAACTTCACCGAAGGAATTCACCACGAGGTCAAAGGGATGTGCCGTAAGTGAGAAAACCGGGTCCAGCTGATACAGGGGGGCGACTAGTGACCGCACAACCATGGCGAATGTCCGCAGAAAGGAACGGAATCATCTCTGCCTCATGGACAGTATATACGTGTCTGGGATCAGGAGTGACTCATTAAAATTAAGGGTGTCCAATCCACAATGTAGTGCCCTCCCCTTTAAGGGCATCAATACTAGAAACCGTATAACCCCTTTAAACAGAACCTTTCATGTCCTCATAGATGTGCGGTATTATATACCGCTAGTAAGTAGAGATATGACGCTGAGCAGTAAGGCCGCCTTTGTGACAGTGGGGAGATATCTCCTGCTCCGGGGCTCATACTGAAGTCAGCGTACTGTCGGCCTTCTGGCCATATATAATACCGCATATCTATGAGGTCCTCTTTAAGACCTATCCTTAGGTTAAGCCATCAATAATAGATCTACAGGGGTCCAATACCCGGGAACCCTGCAGATCAGCTGTACCAAGACAGCGTGGCTCTTGCTAATATTTCCCTACTACAAACTGTAGAAATTGGGTATTGGTCACTTATAATATTAATTATACCACAAATACCACAAGTCCCATGCGAGCTGATTTTCCTTGCATGGGACACAATAATTAGAGTTATTGGCTGGATCTTGGCTTGCCGCCTACTAAAAAGTTAAGATAAAACATTTTGGATTCTTTAGGCCGATGACACTTGCTAAGGTTTTGTTGCATTTTTTGTTGGGGATTTTGCTACATTTTTTTGAGCCCAAACCAGAAGTGGCCTTGACAGAAATGGGAGCTCTCCAGGAGGCTCCTCTACGTGTCCTTCCTGCTCAATCCTCTCCTGTCTGTGGCTAAAAAAAACTGTAGCAAAATTTGTACCAAAAAAGCAACAAAAACTCCTCGTGTGTCATCGGCCTTTAATGTCAGAGAGTGAGGCTTTTCTCCCAGCTCTGACTCCGTCTCAATCGGTCTCGGCTCCAACTCTTCACTTTTTCCTCCACCATAAAATGCCAATTTCTGTCTTATAACCTCTTATATTATCTTACAACAATACGCTTTACCTTCATGACATGACATTTTATTTCTAAGCACTGGTTTTTTTTTTTACTTTTATCTTGGTGAAAATCAAATTTTTTTTATACTTCTGATTCACTTAAGGATTTCTTTTTATAGACTGGAGCAAAAATTTAAAAGGACTATGTCACCAAAAGCCACCCCAATCCCGCAGATAGGTTAGTGTCACCAAAAGCCACCCCAATCCCGCAGATAGGTTAGTGTCACCAAAAGCCACCCCAGCCCTGCAGATAGATAGGTTAGTGTAACCAAAACCCACCCCAGTCCTGCAGATAGATAGGTTAGTGTAACCAAAACCCACCCCAGTCCTGCAGATAGATAGGTTAGTGTCACCAGAACCAGCATATCACCCCAGCCTGCAGATAGATAGGTTAGTGTCACCAGATCCAGCATATCACCCCAGCCCTGCAGATAGATAGGTTAGTGTCACCAGAACCAGCATATCACCCCAGCCCTGCAGATAGATAGGTTAGTGTCACCAGAACCAGCATATCACCCCAGCCCTGCAGATAGATAGGTTAGTGTCACCAGAACCAGCATATCCACCCCAGCCCTGCAGATAGATAGGTTAGTGTCACCAGAACCAGCATATCACCCCAGCCCTGCAGATAGATAGGTTAGTGTCACCAGAACCAGCATATCACCCCAGTCCCGCAGATAGATAGGTTAGTGTCACCAAAACCCACCCCAGTCCCTCAGATAGATAGGTTAGTGTCACCAAAACCCACCCCAGTCCCGCAGATAGATAGGTTAGTGTCACCAAAACCCACCCCAGTCCTGCAGATAGATAGGTTAGTATCACCAAAACCCACCCCAGTCCTGCAGATAGATAGGTTAGTATCAACAAAACCCACGCCAGTCCCGCAGATAGATAGGTTAGTTTCACCAGAACCAGCATATCACCCCAGCCCTGCAGATAGATAGGTTAGTGTCACCAGAACCAGCATATCACCCCAGCCCTGCAGATAGATAGGTTAGTGTCACCAAAAGCCACCCCAGTGCCGCAGATAGATAGGTTAGTGTCATCAAAAGCCACCCCAGTCCCGCAGATAGATAGGTTAGTGTCACCAGAACCTGCATATCACCCAGCCCTGCAGATAGATAGGTTAGTGTCACCAGACCCAGCATATCACCCCAGCCCTGCAGATAGATAGGTTAGTGTCACCAGACCCAGCATATCACCCCAGCCCTGCAGATAGATAGGTTAGTGTCACCAGAACCAGCATATCACCCCAGCCCTGCAGATAGATAGTTTAGTGTCACCAGAACCAGTATATCACCCCAGCACTGCAGATAGATAGGTTAGTGTCACCAGAACCAGCATATCACCCCAGCCCTGCAGATAGATAGGTTAGTGTCACCAGAACCAGCATATCACCCCACCCTGCAGATAGATAGGTTAGTGTCACCAGACTCAGCATATCACCCCAGCCCTGCAGATAGATAGGTTAGTGTCACCAGAACCAGCATATCACCCAGCCCCACAGATAGATAGGTTAGTGTCACCAGAACCAGCATATCACCCCAGTCCCGCAGATAGATAGGTTAGTGTCACCAAAACCCACCCCAGTCCCTCAGATAGATAGGTTAGTGTCACCAAAACCCACCCCAGTCCCGCAGATAGATAGGTTAGTGTCACCAAAACCCACCCCAGTCCCGCAGATAGATAGGTTAGTATCACCAAAACCCACCCCAGTCCCGCAGATAGATAGGTTAGTATCACCAAAACCCACCCCAGTCCCGCAGATAGATAGGTTAGTATCAACAAAACCCACCCCAGTCCAGCAGATAGATAGGTTAGTGTCACCAAAAGCCACCACAGCCCCGCAGATACATAGGTTAGTTTCACCAGAACCAGCATATCACCCCAGCCCCGCAGATAGATAGGTTAGTGTCACCAGAACCAGCACATCACCCCAGCCCCGCAGATAGATAGGTTAGTGTCACCAGAACCAGCATATCACCCCAGCACTGCAGATAGATAGGTTAGTGTCACCAGAACCAGCATATCACCCCAGTCCCGCAGATAGATAGGTTAGTGTCACCAAAACCCACCCCAGTCCCGCAGATAGATAGGTTAGTGTCACCAAAACCCACCCCAGTCCCGCAGATAGATAGGTTAGTGTCACCAAAACCCACCCCAGTCCCACAGATAGATAGGTTAGTGTCACCAAAACCCACCCCAGTCCCGCAGATAGATAGGTTAGTGTCACCAAAACCCCACCCCAGCCCCGCAGATAGATAGGTTAGTGTCACCAAACCACCACACCCCAGCCCCACAGATAGATAGGTTAGTGTCACCAAACCCACCCCAGTCCCTCAGATAGATAGGTTAGTGTCACCAAAACCCACCCCAGTCCCACAGATAGATAGGTTAGTGTCACCAAAACCCACCCCAGTCCCGCAGATAGATAGGTTAGTGTCACCAAAACCCACCCCAGTCCCGCAGATAGATAGGTTAGTGTCACCAAAACCCACCCCAGTCCCACAGATAGATAGGTTAGTGTCACCAAAAGCCACCCTAGTCCCACAGATAGATAGGTTAGGGTCACCAGAACCAGTATATCACCCCAGACCTACAGATAGATAGGTTAAAGTCATCGTAGTGAGTCATGGAAGAGGAAGAGTCATAGAAGGAGGAGGAAGGGTCAACATAGTGAGAGATGGAGAAGGAAGAATTGTCGTAATGAGAAATGGAATAGGAAGAGTCATCGTAGTAAAAAAAAGAGGAGGAAGTGTCATTGCCTAGATAAATACAGACCCCCATACCAGAGCATCTCAGTCCAATGTAAGGAAGGCGGCTGTCCCTGGAGCATCATGACCCCTCCAATCAGCTGATCGGCGGAGGTGCAGAGAGTCTTAGTATTTTATTGCACGTTTTTTTTTCTCTATTTATTTGGGCAAAAAACACTGACTGCAGAAAAAAAATTTTTTTTTCACATGATTATGTACTCTCCGTATCACAGTTTTTCAACTTAGATTTTTGTATAAATAATAATGGTGAAAACCTATAGAAAATGTAAGAAATTAATAATATTCTGAGCACTATTTTTAAATATTTTTTTTTTTTTAACAAAATTTCTTAAAAGAAGAAAAAAAAAAAGGCAAAAACAAAAAATTAGCAGCGATAAAAGTTTTGTGCTTCAAGCAGTGAGGCGGGCGGCCAGGTATCAGTAACGATCTGTGTCTACCTCATTTATTTATGTAATCCCTGGTATGGCCGGGGCCCATTGCGGGCGACTTGTCATCTCCTGGAGCTGGCTCGGGATCACAGTCCTCCTTCTTACTACTGTATACTCTGACAGTGCTGTTTGTTTTTCCTGGTGATGGTTGTGATTCCGTCTAATGATCCACGTGTAACTTATAATTATGTGAGGCGCTGAATCTCGCCCGCCCGGCCGCCCGTCAATCATCTGGGGTTTTGTGTACCGCTGCTCCTGCAGCTGAGAGACGATTTGTTTCGACAGCTGAAATATTTCCATAAGTACAATTTTTTTGCCCCCCTTCTTTACAGGAACAGATGAGCAGAACGGAGACTTTCATTTTTATTTTAGGAATGATCTCCAAATCACTATGGCAAGTTGCCATCGCCTTAAAGGGGTCCTCTGCTTTTTCACAACCCCTTTAAGATTGCAAGGGTCCCTCAAAAATAAGATGACCACAAAATGTCCTTCTGCTTTGACCTTCAGCAATAAACCATCAACTGTGGGGAAACCTGGTAGCAAGTGTTCAATTTCCTAGAGTGCCCCCACAGGTGAAATGTGGTATTACATGCTGTCCATTGTAATCAGTGTAATGTAGGGACTTGCCGGGGCCTCCAAGAAGATAACATGTTCCTGACCTAGGACTGTCACACAGCTTAAAGGCAATGTGTCACCAGAGAATGACCAATTTATTAAACCAACTTTTCAGGTTAAACAGATGTTTTAAAAGAATTTTTTATATTTTAAAGAATATTCCATCTATATGTATTAAATCCTATAGTTTTCACACTGAGCTACTGAGCTACTAAGCCTAATAATAGCCTGACACTTACCAATTCTGTAGAGGTTTTTTCTGCAGCAGTAAAATCATATACATCACAGACAGGATTACAATAGAAGATAACACCTCTATAGATAACACCACTAATGCATCATTACATCCACTACTAACCGTATATGATGTCATAGCTTATCTCCTTCCCCTCCGAGCTTGTATTTTAATAACTCAATACAATATAATAAAATGTAAAGTAATATAACACAATACAATGTATCACAGTTAGATTACAGGTAGAGCTGCTGGGCCGAGCATTTTTCCACGTCTTCTACATGCACAATACAAATCCATGTAAATACTGACCTTCCCCGCTCCGCTGCGGACTAACCAAATACATCAGCCATATTAGAGATAAGAGATTATAGGGAAATTCTGATCTATAAATAGAGAATTGTTCTCCAGAATGACATATTATATGCAGTAATAAGGAGTAGATGGATGGACCTAGTGTAGGACTAGGCAGGTTTCTTCTCTCTTCTCTCTCTGTAATGGTCATTGTTTTCTGGCTCCTACAGGGCAGAGTTGGGGGAAGAAATTGGGGTTTTAGGCAACAGACAAAGTAGCCCATGTTACCATTTTAGGCATTTTTTTCTTCATTTCAGACCACCTAATACTATCACCATATAGTGCCAAAATACTACTGCCAAATATCACCATATCACTATATAGTGGCTTACAAAGCACACAAAATACCATTATACCACCATATAATGTCATTATAGTACTGCCTTCAGTGCTGAGTCATGGAATGGAGGTCTATCCTCTATAGTGATGTGTCCTAGAATGGAGGTCTATCCTGTATAGTGATGTGTCCTGGAATGGAGGTCTATCCTCTATAGTGATGTGTCCTGGAATGCAGGCTACCCTATAGTGAGGAGTCCTGGAATGGAGGTCATCCTCTATAGTGATGTGTCCTAGAATGGAGGTCTATCCGTATAGTGATGTGTCCTGGAATGGAGGTCATCCCTAGTGAGGAGACCTGGAATGGAGGTCTATCCTCTATAGTGATGTGTCCTGGAATGGAGGTCTATCCTCTATAGTGAGGAGTCCTGGAATGGAGGTCCATCCTCTTCAGTGAGGAGTCCAGGAATGGAGGTCTATCCTCTACAGTGAGGAGTCCTGGAATGGAGGTCTATCCTCTATAGTGAGGAGTCCTGGAATGGAGGTCTATCCTCTATAGTGATGTGTCCTGGGATGGAGGTCTATCCTCTATAGTGATATATCCTGGAATGGAGGTCTATCCTCTATAGTGAGGAGTCCTGGAATGGAGGTCTATCCTCTATAGTGATGTGTCCTGGAATGGAGGTCTATCCTATATAGTGAGGAGTCCTGGAATGGAGGTCTATCCTCTATAGTGATGTGTCCTGGAATGGAGGTCTATCCTCTATAGTGAGGAGTCCTGGAATGGAGGTCTATCCTCTATAGTGAGGAGTCCTGGAATGGAGGTCTATCCTCTATAGTGATGAGTCCTGGAATGGAGGTCTATCCTCTATAGTGATGAGTCCTGGATTGGAGGTCTATCCTCTATAGAGATGGGTCCTAGAATGGAGGTCTATCCTCTATAGTGAGGAGTCCTGGAATGGAGGTCTATCCTCTATAGTGAGGAGTCCTGGAATGGAGGTCTATCCTCTTCAGTGAGGAGTCCAGGAATGGAGGTCTATCCTCTACAGTGAGGAGTCCTGGGATGGAGGTCTATCCTCTATAGTGAGGAGTCCTGGAATGGAGGTCTATCCTCTATAGTGATATATCCTGGAATGGAGGTCTATCCTCTATAGTGATGTGTCCTGGAATGGAGGTCTATACTCTATAGTGATGAGTCCTGGAATGGAGGTCTATCCTCTACAGTGATGTGTCCTGGAATGGAGGTCTATCCTCTATAGTGAGGAGTCCTGGAATGGAGGTCTATCCTCTATAGTGATATATCCTGGAATGGAGGTCTATCCTCTATAGTGATGTGTCCTGGAATGGAGGTCTATACTCTATAGTGATGAGTCCTGGAATGGAGGTCTATCCTCTACAGTGATGTGTCCTGGAATGGAGGTCTATCCTCTATAGTGAGGAGTCCTGGAATGGAGGTCTATCCTCTACAGTGATGTGTCCTGGAATGGAGGTCTATCTTCTTCAGTGAGGAGTCCTAGAATGGAGGTCTATCCTCTATAGTGATGGGTCCTGGAATGGAGGTCTATTCTCTATAGTGAGGAGTCCTGGAATGGAGGTCTATCCTCTATAGTGATGTTTTCTGGAATGGAGGTCTATCCTCTTCAGTGGTGAGTCCTGGAATGGAGGTCTATCCTCTTCAGTAATAAGTCCAGGAATGGAGGTCTATCCTCTTCAGTGATGAGTCCTGGAATGGAGGTCTATCCTCTATAGTGATGGGTCCTGGAATGGAGGTCTATCCTCTATAGTGATGAGTCCTGGAATGGAGGTCTATCCTCTATAGTGAGGAATCCTGGAATGGAGGTCTATCCTCTATAGTGAGGAGTCCTGGAATGGAGGTCTATCCTCTATAGTGATGGTCCTGGAATGGAGGTCTATCCCTTAGTGAGGAGTCCTGGAATGGAGGTCTATCCTCTTCAGGGATGAGTCCTGGGATGGGGCTCTATCCTCAGACATAATGATAGCCAGAGATTGGTCTGGAGACCACCTGGGTAATGGCCTGTAGGAGCCTTCTCAAGGGAATGTAACACCGGTTCTACTCCTAGGATTACGATGTGGGGTGACATCATGTACAGTAGCCGTATCCTCAAGTCTACATTTCATGTGCACTTACATGTCGGTGTTACATTGATTTGTGGTAGAACCAGTGGTGCGGCCATTTCTCCAGACTACATGTTCCTCGTGTTACTGTGAGCAGCCTGTGTGACCTAAACCTTCTACAATGACCTGCAGCGTCTCCGGACTTGTCTCCCATTGAGCACATCCGGGATGTCAGTGGTTGCCAATTGTTGAGGGATCGGCCGGCAGACAATCCTGGTGATTTACCCAAGTACATTCGGGGTGGCAGAACATTCCTCAGACCACCAGTAATAACCTCATTGATAACATGCCAAGGCGTGTAAGTGCGGGGATTCCTGCGGGGGGCGCTCACACTCCATACTGAATAAATCCAGATATGTGAAATATTTTATTTCCATTTTATCATTTCTATATCAGTAACTTGTCCATCTATCCTGGGATGTCCAGAATATCAAGACTTCCACTTCTTAATGCTGCAGTTACAATGCTGAGGAGTGTATGAGCCCGAATAGGGACAGAAATATTCCGATTTTAATTTGCTTGAAATGTATGTTCAGGAGAAGTGAGATTTATGGCAGTATAAAGAGCGTTTCTGCCGAGGTTCCTTAAAGCTGCAGTAAAGTAAATATTAGTGTGAAGAGAGAACTAAGTGACAAAAATGTTATTTTACCAGGAATCCTTCGTTTATAACAATTGGAGTATAGATTGCACTTTAAATAGCTGCTCATGGTAACTCGCGTGTGTAAACCGCCAAACAGTGACAAGATAAATCCTTGTAAAAACTCCATATAGTTTAATGTATATCCTAGCAATGAACCTCCACCTCCTCCAATCCATCAGTGCAATATCATAACTATGTGCTTCATACATTTCCTCCTGCAAGAAAAGTCACCATGGAATTAAGAAAATTTCTCTGAAAAAGCTGTAGTAAAGAGTGTGAGGAAGCCTGATCCT
>CAMRHE010001655.1:0-56347 GCA_947044405.1 Leptodactylus fallax
CTGTAGGGTTATTACAGGTGTAGAGACGTGTGATAGGACTCTGTAGGGTTATTACAGGTGTAGAGACGTGTGATAGGACTCTGTAGGGTTATTACAGGTATAGAGTGGGCGTGTGATAGGACTCTGTAGGGTTATTACAGGTGTAGAGACGTGTGATAGGACTCTGTAGGGTTATTACAGTGTAGAGACGTGTGATAGGACTCTGTAGGGTTATTACAGGTATAGAGACGTGTGATAGGACTCTGTAGGGTTATTACAGGTGTAGAGACGTGTGATAGGACTCTGTAGGGTTATTACAGTGTAGAGACGTGTGATAGGACTCTGTAGGGTTATTACAGGTGTAGAGACGTGTGATAGGACTCTGTAGGGTTATTACAGGTGTAGAGACGTGTGATAGGACTCTGTAGGGTTATTACAGGTATAGAGACGTGTGATAGGACTCTGTAGGGTTATTACAGGTATAGAGACGTGTGATAGGACTGGGGGGCTGTAGGGTTATTACAGGTATAGAGACGTGTGATAGGACTCTGTAGGGTTATTACAGGTGTAGAGACGTGTGATAGGACTCTGTAGGGTTATTACAGGTATAGAGACGTGTGATAGGACTCTGTAGGGTTATTACAGGTATAGAGACGTGTGATAGGACTCTGTAGGGTTATTACAGGTATAGAGACATGTGGGGGTCTCTTTGTCTCACCTCTCATGTAGGACCCGCTATAAACCTCTGTAAAAGCAGCTGAGACATCTTGATGTAGTTTCGATTGGAGGGGATGGTTCAAAACATTGAGATTTTTTTCCCACTAGAAAGTGTTATTTTAGTCTTTTTATAGAAAGGGGCTTGAGACGTTCTTGCTTCCTTATTAGGCTGCGAGCTGCACATTGTCAGTACACAGTCATGGGTTAAGTTTCCATGTGTTAGACTTGGACTTATCCAGTTTGGACCCAGAGGGAGAACAGAACACTACTCGGGCCTCAGCGTGGAATAGAGATTAGGAAGTGACTGCCCCCCAGTGACCTGACCTGGAAACTGCATTTACTCCGAACACAATGAGATTCATGGGGGTATGTGTAACTGTCTAACGGGGTGTATTTTATTCTACTTTTATACAGGCTTTAGATAGATAGATTAGACACAGAGATGTTCTAGAAAGACAAGTTATTACTTTTATAGTGTATATAAGGAGGAACAATTACACGTAGAGCATGGGCAGGGTTATAAGAAGAGTATAGGTGGAGTTATAGGAAGGGCCTGACGAAGGTTATTGGAAGAACATGGGCAGGATTATAAGAAGAGCATGGGTGGGTTATAAGAAGAGCATGGGTGGGTTATAAGAAGAGCATGGGTGGGTTATAAGAAGAGCATGGGAAGGGTTATAGAAAGAGTTTGGGCATGGTTATACAAAGAGCATGGACAAGACTATGGGAGAAGCATGGGCAAAGTTATAGCTAGAGCATGGAAAGGGTTATTGGAGCATTTGCAGGATTTTAGAAAGGACGGGTGCAGGTTTGTATTAGAAGTATGGGCAGCGTTAAAGATGGAGCATAGGCAGAGGTATCAGAAGAGCATGGATAGGATTATGGAATAAGCTTGGGCAGAATTATATGAAAGAGAAGAAATCTAGGCATTTGGGCTTAAAAATAATTGATTTACTGTACCTTTAAGGCCAGCACCATTTCAGTCAGGAGTGAGCTGAGAAGAAAATAGGTACAACATGGAGGACCAGAGCAGATGAGAGGTGCATGCTGGGTAGTTGAGAAGACCAGTGGTTGGGTGAGGAGAACTATGGCTGACAAGTGTGCTGGGTGGAGTAGAGAGAAGGATGGGGGTGTAAAGCACCAAGTACACCGCTCTAGGTTGTCTATTAGCTTGTAGGTGGAAAACTACAATGATGGGGATGAAGAAATAGTCAATGGTAGCAATGGTAGTGTTAGGCTAGTTGATTTGAGCACTAGAAGGGGTAAATGGAGCTGCAGGTGAGTGACATTACTGTGTATATTGTGGCTTAAGCAAGTACAGACTAGAAGGTACATAGAGCAGGTGAATGGTGGGTAACTGGAGCATGGGGTGCGAAGAGGCCATGGTAGGTCAGATGAGCGGAGGAGTAGGGCATAGGAGGAGTGCACCGTCTCCTATATTTAGTGCATATGCTGGGAAAAGCAAAATGTTTTCATATACTGCCCTAAAACTAAAAGCTGTTCAGTATATATTATATATGTACATGTGCACAGAATGAACCATATAGGTGAGTAGAGTGTTATATATGTAAGCAATGAGCCATGTGGGGACGTAATAGCACATGTGTAAAGAGTGGGCCATGTAGGTGCGTAGAGTGTCGTGTGTAAGGAGTCAGCTATGTGGGTAGTAGAGTATTACATGTGTAATATGTGGGCCATGTGGGTGAGTACTATCATGTGTAGAGAGTGGGCCATCTAGGGAAGTAGTATCACATCTATAAGGAGTAAGCCGTGTGTGTGGGTAGAATATGTGTAAGGAGTGGGCCGTGTGTGAGTACAGTGCCACCTGTGTAAGGAGTGGGCCGTGTGTGAGTATAGTGCCACCTGTGTAAGGAGTGGGCTGTGTGTGAGTAGAGTACTGTGTGTGTAAGGAGTGGGCCGTGTGTGAGTACAGTGCCACCTGTGTAAGGAGTGGGCCGTGTGTGAGTATAGTGCCACCTGTGTAAGGAGTGGGCCGTGTGTGAGTATAGTGCCACCTGTGTAAGGAGTGGGCTGTGTGTGAGTATAGTGCCACCTGTGTAAGGAGTGGGCCATGTGTGAGTATAGTGCCACCTGTGTAAGGAGTGGGCTGTGTGTGAGTATAGTGCCACCTGTGTAAGGAGCGGGCCGTGTGTGAGTACAGTGCCACCTGTGTAAGGAGTGGGCCGTGTGTGAGTATAGTGCCACCTGTGTAAGGAGTGGGCCGTGTGTGAGTATAGTGCCACCTGTGTAAGGAGTGGGCCGTGTGTGAGTATAGTGCCACCTGTGTAAGGAGTGGGCTGTGTGTGAGTATAGTGCCACCTGTGTAAGGAGTGGGCCGTGTGTGAGTATAGTGCCACCTGTGTAAGGAGTGGGCCGTGTGTGAGTATAGTGCCACCTGTGTAAGGAGTGGGCTGTGTGTGAGTATAGTGCCACCTGTGTAAGGAGCGGGCCGTGTGTGAGTATAGTGCCACCTGTGTAAGGAGTGGGCCGTGTGTGAGTATAGTGCCACCTGTGTAAGGAGTGGGCAGTGTGTGAGTATAGTGCCACCTGTGTAAGGAGTGGGCCGTGTGTGAGTATAGTGCCACCTGTGTAAGGAGCGGGCCGTGTGTGAGTACAGTGCCACCTGTATAAGGAGCGGGCCGTGTGTGAGTATAGTGCCACCTGTGTAAGGAGTGGGCTGTGTGTGAGTATAGTGCCACCTGTGTAAGGAGTGGGCTGTGTGTGAGTAGAGTACTGTGTGTGTAAGGAGTGGGCCGTGTGTGAGTATAGTGCCACCTGTGTAAGGAGTGGGCTGTGTGTGAGTAGAGTACTGTGTGTGTAAGGAGTGGGCCGTGTGTGAGTATAGTGCCACCTGTGTAAGGAGTGGGCCGTGTGTGAGTATAGTGCCACCTGTGTAAGGAGTGGGCCGTGTGTGAGTATAGTGCCACCTGTGTAAGGAGTGGGCTGTGTGTGAGTATAGTGCCACCTTTTTAAGGAGTGGGCCGTGTGTGAGTATAGTGCCACCTGTGTAAGGAGTGGGCTGTGTGTGAGTATAGTGCCACCTGTGTAAGGAGTGGGCCGTGTGTGAGTATAGTGCCACCTGTGTAAGGAGTGGGCCGTGTGTGAGTATAGTGCCACCTGTGTAAGGAGTGGGCTGTGTGTGAGTATAGTGCCACCTGTGTAAGGAGCGGGCCGTGTGTGAGTATAGTGCCACCTGTGTAAGGAGTGGGCCGTGTGTGAGTATAGTGCCACCTGTGTAAGGAGTGGGCAGTGTGTGAGTATAGTGCCACCTGTGTAAGGAGTGGGCCGTGTGTGAGTATAGTGCCACCTGTGTAAGGAGCGGGCCGTGTGTGAGTACAGTGCCACCTGTATAAGGAGCGGGCCGTGTGTGAGTATAGTGCCACCTGTGTAAGGAGTGGGCTGTGTGTGAGTATAGTGCCACCTGTGTAAGGAGTGGGCTGTGTGTGAGTAGAGTACTGTGTGTGTAAGGAGTGGGCCGTGTGTGAGTATAGTGCCACCTGTGTAAGGAGTGGGCTGTGTGTGAGTAGAGTACTGTGTGTGTAAGGAGTGGGCCGTGTGTGAGTATAGTGCCACCTGTGTAAGGAGTGGGCCGTGTGTGAGTATAGTGCCACCTGTGTAAGGAGTGGGCCGTGTGTGAGTATAGTGCCACCTGTGTAAGGAGTGGGCTGTGTGTGAGTATAGTGCCACCTTTTTAAGGAGTGGGCCGTGTGTGAGTATAGTGCCACCTGTGTAAGGAGTGGGCCGTGTGTGAGTATAGTGCCACCTGTGTAAGGAGTGGGCTGTGTGTGAGTGCCACCTGTGTAAGGAGTGGGCTGTGTGTGAGTATAGTGCCACCTGTGTAAGGAGTGGGCCGTGTGTGAGTAGAGTACTGTGTGTGTAAGGAGTGGGCTGTGTGTTAGTGTCACCTGTGTAAGGAGTGGGCTGTGTGTGAGTATAGTGCCACCTGTGTAAGGAGTGGGCTGTGTGTGAGTGCCACCTGTGTAAGGAGTGGGCTGTGTGTGAGTATAGTGCCACCTGTGTAAGGAGTGGGCTGTGTGTGAGTATAGTGCCACCTGTGTAAGGAGTGGGCCGTGTGTGAGTACAGTGCCACCTGTGTAAGGAGTGGGCCGTGTGTGAGTAGAGTACTGTGTGTGTAAGGAGTGGGCTGTGTGTTAGTGTCACCTGTGTAAGGAGTGGGCTGTGTGTGAGTATAGTGCCACCTGTGTAAGGAGTGGGCTGTGTGTGAGTGCCACCTGTGTAAGGAGTGGGCTGTGTGTGAGTATAGTGCCACCTGTGTAAGGAGTGGGCCGTGTGTGAGTACAGTGCCACCTGTGTAAGAAGCGGGCCGTGTGTGAGTATAGTGCCACCTGTGTAAGGAGTGGGCTGTGTGTGAGTATAGTGCCACCTGTGTAAGGAGTGGGCTGTGTGTGAGTAGAGTACTGTGTGTGTAAGGAGTGGGCCGTGTGTGAGTATAGTGCCACCTGTGTAAGGAGTGGGCTGTGTGTGAGTAGAGTACTGTGTGTGTAAGGAGTGGGCCGTGTGTGAGTATAGTGCCACCTGTGTAAGGAGTGGGCCGTGTGTGAGTATAGTGCCACCTGTGTAAGGAGTGGGCCGTGTGTGAGTATAGTGCCACCTGTGTAAGGAGTGGGCCGTGTGTGAGTATAGTGCCACCTGTGTAAGGAGCGGGCCGTGTGTGAGTACAGTGCCACCTGTGTAAGGAGCGGGCCGTGTGTGAGTATAGTGCCACCTGTGTAAGGAGTGGGCCGTGTGTGAGTATAGTGCCACCTGTGTAAGGAGTGGGCTGTGTGTGAGTATAGTGCCACCTGTGTAAGGAGTGGGCTGTGTGTGAGTAGAGTACTGTATGTGTAAGGAGTGGGCTGTGTGTGAGTACAGTGCCACCTGTGTAAGGAGTGGGCCGTGTGTGAGTATAGTGCCACCTGTGTAAGGAGTGGGCTGTGTGTGAGTATAGTGCCACCTGTGTAAGGAGTGGGCCGTGTGTGAGTAGAGTACTGTGTGTGTAAGGAGTGGGCCGTGTGTGAGTATAGTGCCACCTGTGTAAGGAGCGGGCTGTGTGTGAGTATAGTGCCACCTGTGTAAGGAGTGGGCCGTGTGTGAGTATAGTGCCACCTGTGTAAGGAGCGGGCCGTGTGTGAGTATAGTGCCACCTGTGTAAGGAGCGGGCCGTGTGTGAGTATAGTGCCACCTGTGTAAGGAGCGGGCCGTGTGTGAGTATAGTGCCACCTGTGTAAGGAGCGGGCCGTGTGTGAGTATAGTGCCACCTGTGTAAGGAGCGGGCCGTGTGTGAGTATAGTGCCACCTGTGTAAGGAGCGGGCCGTGTGTGAGTATAGTGCCACCTGTGTAAGGAGTGGGCCGTGTGTGAGTATAGTGCCACCTGTGTAAGGAGCGGGCCGTGTGTGAGTATAGTGCCACCTGTGTAAGGAGTGGGCCTTGTGTGAGTATAGTGCCACCTGTGTAAGGAGCGGGCCGTGTGTGAGTATAGTGCCACCTGTGTAAGGAGTGGGCCGTGTGTGAGTATAGTGCCACCTGTGTAAGGAGCGGGCCGTGTGTGAGTACAGTGCCACCTGTGTAAGGAGCGGGCCGTGTGTGAGTATAGTGCCACCTGTGTAAGGAGTGGGCCGTGTGTGAGTATAGTGCCACCTGTGTAAGGAGTGGGCCGTGTGTGAGTATAGTGCCACCTGTGTAAGGAGTGGGCCGTGTGTGAGTATAGTGCCACCTGTGTAAGGAGTGGGCCGTGTGTGAGTATAGTGCCACCTGTGTAAGGAGCGGGCCGTGTGTGAGTATAGTGCCACCTGTGAAAGGAGCGGGCCGTGTGTGAGTAGAGTACTGTGTGTGTAAGGAGTGGGCCGTGTGTGAGTAGAGTACTGTGTGTGTAAGGAGTGGGCCGTGTGTGAGTATAGTGCCACCTGTGTAAGGAGTGGGCTGTGTGTGAGTAGAGTACTGTGTGTGTAAGGAGTGGGCCGTGTGTGAGTATAGTGCCACCTGTGTAAGGAGTGGGCTGTGTGTGAGTACAGTGCCACCTGTGTAAGGAGTGGGCTGTGTGTGAGTATAGTGCCACCTGTGTAAGGAGTGGGCTGTGTGTGAGTATAGTGCCACCTGTGTAAGGAGTGGGCCGTGTGTGAGTACAGTGCCACCTGTGTAAGGAGTGGGCTGTGTGTGAGTATAGTGCCACCTGTGTAAGGAGCGGGCTGTGTGTGAGTATAGTGCCACCTGTGTAAGGAGTGGGCCGTGTGTGAGTATAGTGCCACCTGTGTAAGGAGCGGGCCGTGTGTGAGTATAGTGCCACCTGTGTAAGGAGTGGGCTGTGTGTGAGTATAGTGCCACCTGTGTAAGGAGTGGGCCGTGTGTGAGTATAGTGCCACCTGTGTAAGGAGTGGGCCGTGTGTGAGTATAGTGCCACCTGTGTAAGGAGTGGGCCGTGTGTGAGTATAGTGCCACCTGTGTAAGGAGTGGGCCGTGTGTGAGTATAGTGCCACCTGTGTAAGGAGTGGGCCGTGTGTGAGTATAGTGCCACCTGTGTAAGGAGTGGGCCGTGTGTGAGTATAGTGCCACCTGTGAAAGGAGCGGGCCGTGTGTGAGTAGAGTACTGTGTGTGTAAGGAGTGGGCCGTGTGTGAGTAGAGTACTGTGTGTGTAAGGAGTGGGCCGTGTGTGAGTATAGTGCCACCTGTGTAAGGAGTGGGCTGTGTGTGAGTAGAGTACTGTGTGTGTAAGGAGTGGGCCGTGTGTGAGTATAGTGCCACCTGTGTAAGGAGTGGGCTGTGTGTGAGTACAGTGCCACCTGTGTAAGGAGTGGGCTGTGTGTGAGTATAGTGCCACCTGTGTAAGGAGTGGGCTGTGTGTGAGTATAGTGCCACCTGTGTAAGGAGTGGGCCGTGTGTGAGTACAGTGCCACCTGTGTAAGGAGTGGGCTGTGTGTGAGTATAGTGCCACCTGTGTAAGGAGCGGGCTGTGTGTGAGTATAGTGCCACCTGTGTAAGGAGTGGGCCGTGTGTGAGTATAGTGCCACCTGTGTAAGGAGCGGGCCGTGTGTGAGTATAGTGCCACCTGTGTAAGGAGTGGGCTGTGTGTGAGTATAGTGCCACCTGTGTAAGGAGCGGGCCGTGTGTGAGTATAGTGCCACCTGTGTAAGGAGTGGGCTGTGTGTGAGTACAGTGCCACCTGTGTAAGGAGTGGGCCGTGTGTGAGTACAGTGCCACCTGTGTAAGGAGTGGGCCGTGTGTGAGTATAGTGCCACCTGTGTAAGGAGTGGGCCGTGTGTGAGTAGAGTACTGTGTGTGTAAGGAGTGGGCTGTGTGTGAGTACAGTGCCACCTGTGTAAGGAGTGGGCCGTGTGTGAGTATAGTGCCACCTGTGTAAGGAGTGGACTGTGTGTGAGTATAGTGCCACCTGTGTAAGGAGTGGGCTGTGTGTGAGTATAGTGCCACCTGTGTAAGGAGCGGGCCGTGTGTGAGTATAGTGCCACCTGTGTAAGGAGTGGGCTGTGTGTGAGTATAGTGCCACCTGTGTAAGGAGTGGGCTGTGTGTGAGTAGAGTACTGTGTGTGTAAGGAGTGGGCTGTGTGTGAGTACAGTGCCACCTGTGTAAGGAGTGGGCCGTGTGTGAGTATAGTGCCACCTGTGTAAGGAGTGGACTGTGTGTGAGTATAGTGCCACCTGTGTAAGGAGTGGGCTGTGTGTGAGTATAGTGCCACCTGTGTAAGGAGCGGGCCGTGTGTGAGTATAGTGCCACCTGTGTAAGGAGTGGGCTGTGTGTGAGTATAGTGCCACCTGTGTAAGGAGTGGGCTGTGTGTGAGTATAGTGCCACCTGTGTAAGGAGTGGGCCGTGTGTGAGTATAGTGCCACCTGTGTAAGGAGTGGGCCGTGTGTGAGTATAGTGCCACCTGTGTAAGGAGTGGGCCGTGTGTGAGTACAGTGCCACCTGTGTAAGGAGTGGGCCGTGTGTGAGTACAGTGCCACCTGTGTAAGGAGTGGGCCGTGTGTGAGTATAGTGCCACCTGTGTAAGGAGTGGGCCGTGTGTGAGTACAGTGCCACCTGTGTAAGGAGTGGGCCGTGTGTGAGTATAGTGCCACCTGTGTAAGGAGTGGGCCGTGTGTGAGTATAGTGCCACCTGTGTAAGGAGTGGGCCGTGTGTGAGTATAGTGCCACCTGTGTAAGGAGTGGGCCGTGTGTGAGTATAGTGCCACCTGTGTAAGGAGTGGACCGTGTGTGAGTATAGTGCCACCTGTGTAAGGAGTGGGCCGTGTGTGAGTAGAGTACTGTGTGTGTAAGGAGTGGGCCGTGTGTGAGTATAGTGCCACCTGTGTAAGGAGCGGGCTGTGTGTGAGTATAGTGCCACCTGTGTAAGGAGTGGGCCGTGTGTGAGTATAGTGCCACCTGTGTAAGGAGTGGGCCGTGTGTGAGTATAGTGCCACCTGTGTAAGGAGTGGGCCGTGTGTGAGTAGAGTACTGTGTGTGTAAGGAGTGGACTGTGTGTGAGTATAGTGCCACCTGTGTATGGAGTGGGCCGTGTGTGAGTATAGTGCCACCTGTGTAAGGAGCGGGCCGTGTGTGAGTATAGTGCCACCTGTGTAAGGAGCGGGCCGTGTGTGAGTATAGTGCCACCTGTGTAAGGAGCGGGCCGTGTGTGAATATAGTGCCACCTGTGTAAGGAGCGGGCCGTGTGTGAGTATAGTGCCACCTGTGTAAGGAGCGGGCCGTGTGTGAGTATAGTGCCACCTGTGTAAGGAGCGGGCCGTGTGTGAGTATAGTGCCACCTGTGTAAGGAGCGGGCCGTGTGTGAGTATAGTGCCACCTGTGTAAGGAGCGGGCCGTGTGTGAGTATAGTGCCACCTGTGTAAGGAGCGGGCCGTGTGTGAGTATAGTGCCACCTGTGTAAGGAGCGGGCCGTGTGTGGGTATAGTGCCACCTGTGTAAGGAGCGGGCCGTGTGTGAGTACAGTGCCACCTGTGTAAGGAGTGGGCCGTGTGTGAGTATAGTGCCACCTGTGTAAGGAGTGGGCCGTGTGTGAGTATAGTGCCACCTGTGTAAGGAGTGGGCCGTGTGTGAGTACAGTGCCACCTGTGTAAGGAGTGGGCCGTGTGTGAGTATAGTGCCACCTGTGTAAGGAGCGGGCCGTGTGTGAGTATAGTGCCACCTGTGTAAGGAGTGGGCTGTGTGTGAGTACAGTGCCACCTGTGTAAGGAGTGGGCCGTGTGTGAGTATAGTGCCACCTGTGTAAGGAGTGGGCCGTGTGTGAGTATAGTGCCACCTGTGTAAGGAGTGGGCAGTGTGTGAGTATAGTGCCACCTGTGTAAGGAGTGGGCCGTGTGTGAGTATAGTGCCACCTGTGTAAGGAGTGGGCAGTGTGTGAGTATAGTGCCACCTGTGTAAGGAGTGGGCTGTGTGTGAGTATAGTGCCACCTGTGTAAGGAGCGGGCCGTGTGTGAGTATAGTGCCACCTGTGTAAGGAGCGGGCCGTGTGTGAGTATAGTGCCACCTGTGTAAGGAGTGGGCAGTGTGTGAGTATAGTGCCACCTGTGTAAGGAGTGGGCTGTGTGTGAGTATAGTGCCACCTGTGTAAGGAGTGGGCCGTGTGTGAGTAGAGTACTGTGTGTGTAAGGAGTGGGCCGTGTGTGAGTATAGTGCCACCTGTGTAAGGAGCGGGCTGTGTGTGAGTATAGTGCCACCTGTGTAAGGAGTGGGCCGTGTGTGAGTATAGTGCCACCTGTGTAAGGAGCGGGCCGTGTGTGAGTATAGTGCCACCTGTGTAAGGAGCGGGCCGTGTGTGAGTATAGTGCCACCTGTGTAAGGAGCGGGCCGTGTGTGAGTATAGTGCCACCTGTGTAAGGAGCGGGCCGTGTGTGAGTATAGTGCCACCTGTGTAAGGAGCGGGCCGTGTGTGAGTATAGTGCCACCTGTGTAAGGAGCGGGCCGTGTGTGAGTATAGTGCCACCTGTGTAAGGAGCGGGCCGTGTGTGAGTATAGTGCCACCTGTGTAAGGAGTGGGCCGTGTGTGAGTATAGTGCCACCTGTGTAAGGAGCGGGCCGTGTGTGAGTATAGTGCCACCTGTGTAAGGAGCGGGCCGTGTGTGAGTATAGTGCCACCTGTGTAAGGAGCGGGCCGTGTGTGAGTATAGTGCCACCTGTGTAAGGAGCGGGCCGTGTGTGAGTATAGTGCCACCTGTGTAAGGAGCGGGCCGTGTGTGAGTATAGTGCCACCTGTGTAAGGAGTGGGCCGTGTGTGAGTATAGTGCCACCTGTGTAAGGAGCGGGCCGTGTGTGAGTACAGTGCCACCTGTGTAAGGAGCGGGCCGTGTGTGAGTATAGTGCCACCTGTGTAAGGAGTGGGCCGTGTGTGAGTATAGTGCCACCTGTGTAAGGAGTGGGCCGTGTGTGAGTATAGTGCCACCTGTGTAAGGAGTGGGCCGTGTGTGAGTATAGTGCCACCTGTGTAAGGAGTGGGCCGTGT
Organism: Leptodactylus fallax; assembly: GCA_947044405.1. Taxonomy (NCBI): domain Eukaryota; kingdom Metazoa; phylum Chordata; class Amphibia; order Anura; family Leptodactylidae; genus Leptodactylus; species Leptodactylus fallax. The sequence goes on from CAMRHE010001655.1 coordinate 11,145, forward strand.
GTGAGTATAGTGCCACCTGTGTAAGGAGCGGGCCGTGTGTGAGTATAGTGCCACCTGTGAAAGGAGCGGGCCGTGTGTGAGTAGAGTACTGTGTGTGTAAGGAGTGGGCCGTGTGTGAGTAGAGTACTGTGTGTGTAAGGAGTGGGCCGTGTGTGAGTATAGTGCCACCTGTGTAAGGAGTGGGCTGTGTGTGAGTAGAGTACTGTGTGTGTAAGGAGTGGGCCGTGTGTGAGTATAGTGCCACCTGTGTAAGGAGTGGGCTGTGTGTGAGTACAGTGCCACCTGTGTAAGGAGTGGGCTGTGTGTGAGTATAGTGCCACCTGTGTAAGGAGTGGGCTGTGTGTGAGTATAGTGCCACCTGTGTAAGGAGTGGGCCGTGTGTGAGTACAGTGCCACCTGTGTAAGGAGTGGGCTGTGTGTGAGTATAGTGCCACCTGTGTAAGGAGCGGGCTGTGTGTGAGTATAGTGCCACCTGTGTAAGGAGTGGGCCGTGTGTGAGTATAGTGCCACCTGTGTAAGGAGCGGGCCGTGTGTGAGTATAGTGCCACCTGTGTAAGGAGTGGGCTGTGTGTGAGTATAGTGCCACCTGTGTAAGGAGTGGGCCGTGTGTGAGTATAGTGCCACCTGTGTAAGGAGTGGGCCGTGTGTGAGTATAGTGCCACCTGTGTAAGGAGTGGGCCGTGTGTGAGTATAGTGCCACCTGTGTAAGGAGTGGGCCGTGTGTGAGTATAGTGCCACCTGTGTAAGGAGTGGGCCGTGTGTGAGTATAGTGCCACCTGTGTAAGGAGTGGGCCGTGTGTGAGTATAGTGCCACCTGTGAAAGGAGCGGGCCGTGTGTGAGTAGAGTACTGTGTGTGTAAGGAGTGGGCCGTGTGTGAGTAGAGTACTGTGTGTGTAAGGAGTGGGCCGTGTGTGAGTATAGTGCCACCTGTGTAAGGAGTGGGCTGTGTGTGAGTAGAGTACTGTGTGTGTAAGGAGTGGGCCGTGTGTGAGTATAGTGCCACCTGTGTAAGGAGTGGGCTGTGTGTGAGTACAGTGCCACCTGTGTAAGGAGTGGGCTGTGTGTGAGTATAGTGCCACCTGTGTAAGGAGTGGGCTGTGTGTGAGTATAGTGCCACCTGTGTAAGGAGTGGGCCGTGTGTGAGTACAGTGCCACCTGTGTAAGGAGTGGGCTGTGTGTGAGTATAGTGCCACCTGTGTAAGGAGCGGGCTGTGTGTGAGTATAGTGCCACCTGTGTAAGGAGTGGGCCGTGTGTGAGTATAGTGCCACCTGTGTAAGGAGCGGGCCGTGTGTGAGTATAGTGCCACCTGTGTAAGGAGTGGGCTGTGTGTGAGTATAGTGCCACCTGTGTAAGGAGCGGGCCGTGTGTGAGTATAGTGCCACCTGTGTAAGGAGTGGGCTGTGTGTGAGTACAGTGCCACCTGTGTAAGGAGTGGGCCGTGTGTGAGTACAGTGCCACCTGTGTAAGGAGTGGGCCGTGTGTGAGTATAGTGCCACCTGTGTAAGGAGTGGGCCGTGTGTGAGTAGAGTACTGTGTGTGTAAGGAGTGGGCTGTGTGTGAGTACAGTGCCACCTGTGTAAGGAGTGGGCCGTGTGTGAGTATAGTGCCACCTGTGTAAGGAGTGGACTGTGTGTGAGTATAGTGCCACCTGTGTAAGGAGTGGGCTGTGTGTGAGTATAGTGCCACCTGTGTAAGGAGCGGGCCGTGTGTGAGTATAGTGCCACCTGTGTAAGGAGTGGGCTGTGTGTGAGTATAGTGCCACCTGTGTAAGGAGTGGGCTGTGTGTGAGTAGAGTACTGTGTGTGTAAGGAGTGGGCTGTGTGTGAGTACAGTGCCACCTGTGTAAGGAGTGGGCCGTGTGTGAGTATAGTGCCACCTGTGTAAGGAGTGGACTGTGTGTGAGTATAGTGCCACCTGTGTAAGGAGTGGGCTGTGTGTGAGTATAGTGCCACCTGTGTAAGGAGCGGGCCGTGTGTGAGTATAGTGCCACCTGTGTAAGGAGTGGGCTGTGTGTGAGTATAGTGCCACCTGTGTAAGGAGTGGGCTGTGTGTGAGTATAGTGCCACCTGTGTAAGGAGTGGGCCGTGTGTGAGTATAGTGCCACCTGTGTAAGGAGTGGGCCGTGTGTGAGTATAGTGCCACCTGTGTAAGGAGTGGGCCGTGTGTGAGTACAGTGCCACCTGTGTAAGGAGTGGGCCGTGTGTGAGTACAGTGCCACCTGTGTAAGGAGTGGGCCGTGTGTGAGTATAGTGCCACCTGTGTAAGGAGTGGGCCGTGTGTGAGTACAGTGCCACCTGTGTAAGGAGTGGGCCGTGTGTGAGTATAGTGCCACCTGTGTAAGGAGTGGGCCGTGTGTGAGTATAGTGCCACCTGTGTAAGGAGTGGGCCGTGTGTGAGTATAGTGCCACCTGTGTAAGGAGTGGGCCGTGTGTGAGTATAGTGCCACCTGTGTAAGGAGTGGACCGTGTGTGAGTATAGTGCCACCTGTGTAAGGAGTGGGCCGTGTGTGAGTAGAGTACTGTGTGTGTAAGGAGTGGGCCGTGTGTGAGTATAGTGCCACCTGTGTAAGGAGCGGGCTGTGTGTGAGTATAGTGCCACCTGTGTAAGGAGTGGGCCGTGTGTGAGTATAGTGCCACCTGTGTAAGGAGTGGGCCGTGTGTGAGTATAGTGCCACCTGTGTAAGGAGTGGGCCGTGTGTGAGTAGAGTACTGTGTGTGTAAGGAGTGGACTGTGTGTGAGTATAGTGCCACCTGTGTATGGAGTGGGCCGTGTGTGAGTATAGTGCCACCTGTGTAAGGAGCGGGCCGTGTGTGAGTATAGTGCCACCTGTGTAAGGAGCGGGCCGTGTGTGAGTATAGTGCCACCTGTGTAAGGAGCGGGCCGTGTGTGAATATAGTGCCACCTGTGTAAGGAGCGGGCCGTGTGTGAGTATAGTGCCACCTGTGTAAGGAGCGGGCCGTGTGTGAGTATAGTGCCACCTGTGTAAGGAGCGGGCCGTGTGTGAGTATAGTGCCACCTGTGTAAGGAGCGGGCCGTGTGTGAGTATAGTGCCACCTGTGTAAGGAGCGGGCCGTGTGTGAGTATAGTGCCACCTGTGTAAGGAGCGGGCCGTGTGTGAGTATAGTGCCACCTGTGTAAGGAGCGGGCCGTGTGTGGGTATAGTGCCACCTGTGTAAGGAGTGGGCTGTGTGTGAGTACAGTGCCACCTGTGTAAGGAGTGGGCCGTGTGTGAGTATAGTGCCACCTGTGTAAGGAGTGGGCCGTGTGTGAGTATAGTGCCACCTGTGTAAGGAGTGGGCTGTGTGTGAGTACAGTGCCACCTGTGTAAGGAGTGGGCCGTGTGTGAGTATAGTGCCACCTGTGTAAGGAGCGGGCCGTGTGTGAGTATAGTGCCACCTGTGTAAGGAGTGGGCTGTGTGTGAGTACAGTGCCACCTGTGTAAGGAGTGGGCCGTGTGTGAGTATAGTGCCACCTGTGTAAGGAGTGGGCCGTGTGTGAGTATAGTGCCACCTGTGTAAGGAGTGGGCAGTGTGTGAGTATAGTGCCACCTGTGTAAGGAGTGGGCCGTGTGTGAGTATAGTGCCACCTGTGTAAGGAGTGGGCAGTGTGTGAGTATAGTGCCACCTGTGTAAGGAGTGGGCTGTGTGTGAGTATAGTGCCACCTGTGTAAGGAGTGGGCCGTGTGTGAGTAGAATACTGTGTGTGTAAGGAGTGGACTGTGTGTGAGTATAGTACCACCTGTGTAAGGAGTGGGCCGTGTGTGAGTATAGTGCCACCTGTGTAAGGAGCGGGCCGTGTGTGAGTATAGTGCCACCTGTGTAAGGAGCGGGCCGTGTGTGAGTATAGTGCCACCTGTGTAAGGAGCGGGCCGTGTGTGAGTATAGTGCCACCTGTGTAAGGAGCGGGCCGTGTGTGAGTATAGTGCCACCTGTGTAAGGAGCGGGCCGTGTGTGAGTATAGTGCCACCTGTGTAAGGAGCGGGCCGTGTTTGAGTATAGTGCCACCTGTGTAAGGAGCGGGCCGTGTGTGAGTATAGTGCCACCTGTGTAAGGAGCGGGCCGTGTGTGAGTATAGTGCCACCTGTGTAAGGAGCGGGCCGTGTGTGAGTATAGTGCCACCTGTGTAAGGAGCGGGCCGTGTGTGAGTATAGTGCCACCTGTGTAAGGAGCGGGCCGTGTGTGAGTATAGTGCCACCTGTGTAAGGAGCGGGCCGTGTGTGAGTATAGTGCCACCTGTGTAAGGAGCGGACCGTGTGTGAGTATAGTGCCACCTGTGTAAGGAGTGGGCTGTGTGTGAGTACAGTGCCACCTGTGTAAGGAGTGGGCCGTGTGTGAGTATAGTGCCACCTGTGTAAGGAGTGGGCTGTGTGTGAGTATAGTGCCACCTGTGTAAGGAGTGGGCAGTGTGTGAGTATAGTGCCACCTGTGTAAGGAGTGGGCTGTGTGTGAGTATAGTGCCACCTGTGTAAGGAGTGGGCCGTGTGTGAGTATAGTGCCACCTGTGTAAGGAGTGGGCCGTGTGTGAGTGCCACCGGTGTAAGGAGTGGGCTGTGTGTGAGTATAGTGCCACCTGTGTAAGGAGTGGGCTGTGTGTGAGTAGAGTACTGTGTGTGTAAGGAGTGGGCCTTGTGTGAGTATAGTGCCACCTGTGTAAGGAGTGGGCTGTGTGTGAGTATAGTGCCACCTGTGTAAGGAGTGGGCTGTGTGTGAGTATAGTGCCACCTGTGTAAGGAGTGGGCCGTGTGTGAGTATAGTGCCACCTGTGTAAGGAGTGGGCCGTGTGTGAGTACAGTGCCACCTGTGTAAGGAGTGGGCCGTGTGTGAGTATAGTGCCACCTGTGTAAGGAACGGGCCGTGTGTGAGTATAGTGCCACCTGTGTAAGGAGTGGGCCGTGTGTGAGTACAGTGCCACCTGTGTAAGGAGTGGGCCGTGTGTGAGTATAGTGCCACCTGTGTAAGGAGTGGGCCGTGTGTGAGTACAGTGCCACCTGTGTAAGGAGTGGGCCGTGTGTGAGTATAGTGCCACCTGTGTAAGGAGCGGGCCGTGTGTGAGTATAGTGCCACCTGTGTAAGGAGTGGGCTGTGTGTGAGTATAGTGCCACCTGTGTAAGGAGTGGGCCGTGTGTGAGTACAGTGCCACCTGTGTAAGGAGTGGGCCGTGTGTGAGTAGAGTACTCTGTGTGTAAGGAGTGGACTGTGTGTGAGTGTAGTGCCACCTGTGTAAGGAGTGGGCCGTGTGTGAGTATAGTGCCACCTGTGTAAGGAGTGGGCCGTGTGTGAGTATAGTGCCACCTGTGTAAGGAGTGGGCTGTATGTGAGTATAGTGCCACCTGTGTAAGGAGTGGGCCGTGTGTGAGTATAGTGCCACCTGTGTAAGGAGTGGGCTGTGTGTGAGTACAGTGCCACCTGTGTAAGGAGTGGGCCGTGTGTGAGTATAGTGCCACCTGTGTAAGGAGTGGGCTGTGTGTGAGTATAGTGCCACCTGTGTAAGGAGTGGGCTGTGTGTGAGTATAGTGCCACCTGTGTAAGGAGTGGGCTGTGTGTGAGTATAGTGCCACCTGTGTAAGGAGTGGGCCGTGTGTGAGTAGAGTACTGTGTGTGTAAGGAGTGGACTGTGTGTGAGTATAGTGCCACCTGTGTAAGGAGTGGGCCGTGTGTGAGTATAGTGCCACCTGTGTAAGGAGTGGGCCGTGTGTGAGTATAGTGCCACCTGTGTAAGGAGTGGGCTGTGTGTGAGTACAGTGCCACCTGTGTAAGGAGCGGGCAGTGTGTGAGTATAGTGCCACCTGTGTAAGGAGTGGGCTGTGTGTGAGTATAGTGCCACCTGTGTAAGGAGTGGGCTGTGTGTGAGTATAGTGCCACCTGTGTAAGGAGTGGGCCGTGTGTGAGTATAGTGCCACCTGTGTAAGGAGTGGGCTGTGTGTGAGTACAGTGCCACCTGTGTAAGGAGTGGGCCGTGTGTGAGTATAGTGCCACCTGTGTAAGGAGTGGGCTGTGTGTGAGTATAGTGCCACCTGTGTAAGGAGTGGGCTGTGTGTGAGTATAGTGCCACCTGTGTAAGGAGTGGGCCGTGTGTGAGTAGAGTACTGTGTGTGTAAGGAGTGGACCGTGTGTGAGTATAGTGCCACCTGTGAAAGGAGTGGGCCGTGTGTGAGTAGAGTACTGTGTGTGTAAGGAGTGGGCCGTGTGTGAGTAGAGTACTGTGTGTGTAAGGAGTGGGCCGTGTGTGAGTATAGTGCCACCTGTGTAAGGAGTGGGCCGTGTGTGAGTATAGTGCCACCTGTGTAAGGAGTGGGCCGTGTGTGAGTGCCACCTGTGTAAGGAGTGGGCCGTCTGTGAGTATAGTGCCACCTGTGTAAGGAGTGGGCCGTGTGTGAGTATAGTGCCACCTGTGTAAGGAGTGGACTGTGTGTGAGTATAGTGCCACCTGTGTAAGGAGTGGGCTGTGTGTGAGTATAGTGCCACCTGTGTAAGGAGTGGGCCGTGTGTGAGTACAGTGCCACCTGTGTAAGGAGTGGGCCGTGTGTGAGTAGAGTACTGTGAGTGTAAGGAGTGGGCTGTGTGTTAGTGTCACCTGTGTAAGGAGTGGGCTGTGTGTGAGTATAGTGCCACCTGTGTAAGGAGTGGGCTGTGTGTGAGTGCCACCTGTGTAAGGAGTGGGCTGTGTGTGAGTATAGTGCCACCTGTGTAAGGAGTGGGCCGTGTGTGAGTGCCACCTGTGTAAGGAGTGGGCTGTGTGTGAGTATAGTGCCACCTGTGTAAGGAGTGGGCTGTGTGTGAGTAGAGTACTGTGTGTGTAAGGAGTGGGCTGTGTGTGAGTATAGTGCCACCTGTGTAAGGAGTGGGCTGTGTGTGAGTATAGTGCCACCTGTGTAAGGAGTGGGCCGTGTGTGAGTAGAGTATTGTGTGTGTAAGGAGTGGGCCGTGTGTGAGTATAGTGCCACCTGTGAAAGGAGTGGGCCGTGTGTGAGTAGAGTACTGTGTGTGTAAGGAGTGGGCCGTGTGTGAGTAGAGTACTGTGTGTGTAAGGAGTGGGCCGTGTGTGAGTATAGTGCCACCTGTGTAAGGAGTGGGCCGTGTGTGAGTATAGTGCCACCTGTGTAAGGAGTGGGCAGTGTGTGAGTATAGTGCCACCTGTGTAAGGAGTGGGCTGTGTGTGAGTATAGTGCCACCTGTGTAAGGAGTGGGCCGTGTGTGAGTAGAATACTGTGTGTGTAAGGAGTGGACTGTGTGTGAGTATAGTACCACCTGTGTAAGGAGTGGGCCGTGTGTGAGTATAGTGCCACCTGTGTAAGGAGCGGGCCGTGTGTGAGTATAGTGCCACCTGTGTAAGGAGCGGGCCGTGTGTGAGTATAGTGCCACCTGTGTAAGGAGCGGGCCGTGTGTGAGTATAGTGCCACCTGTGTAAGGAGCGGGCCGTGTGTGAGTATAGTGCCACCTGTGTAAGGAGCGGGCCGTGTGTGAGTATAGTGCCACCTGTGTAAGGAGCGGGCCGTGTTTGAGTATAGTGCCACCTGTGTAAGGAGCGGGCCGTGTGTGAGTATAGTGCCACCTGTGTAAGGAGCGGGCCGTGTGTGAGTATAGTGCCACCTGTGTAAGGAGCGGGCCGTGTGTGAGTATAGTGCCACCTGTGTAAGGAGCGGGCCGTGTGTGAGTATAGTGCCACCTGTGTAAGGAGCGGGCCGTGTGTGAGTATAGTGCCACCTGTGTAAGGAGCGGGCCGTGTGTGAGTATAGTGCCACCTGTGTAAGGAGCGGACCGTGTGTGAGTATAGTGCCACCTGTGTAAGGAGTGGGCTGTGTGTGAGTACAGTGCCACCTGTGTAAGGAGTGGGCCGTGTGTGAGTATAGTGCCACCTGTGTAAGGAGTGGGCTGTGTGTGAGTATAGTGCCACCTGTGTAAGGAGTGGGCAGTGTGTGAGTATAGTGCCACCTGTGTAAGGAGTGGGCTGTGTGTGAGTATAGTGCCACCTGTGTAAGGAGTGGGCCGTGTGTGAGTATAGTGCCACCTGTGTAAGGAGTGGGCCGTGTGTGAGTGCCACCGGTGTAAGGAGTGGGCTGTGTGTGAGTATAGTGCCACCTGTGTAAGGAGTGGGCTGTGTGTGAGTAGAGTACGTGTGTGTGTAAGGAGTGGGCCTTGTGTGAGTATAGTGCCACCTGTGTAAGGAGTGGGCTGTGTGTGAGTATAGTGCCACCTGTGTAAGGAGTGGGCTGTGTGTGAGTATAGTGCCACCTGTGTAAGGAGTGGGCCGTGTGTGAGTATAGTGCCACCTGTGTAAGGAGTGGGCCGTGTGTGAGTACAGTGCCACCTGTGTAAGGAGTGGGCCGTGTGTGAGTATAGTGCCACCTGTGTAAGGAACGGGCCGTGTGTGAGTATAGTGCCACCTGTGTAAGGAGTGGGCCGTGTGTGAGTACAGTGCCACCTGTGTAAGGAGTGGGCCGTGTGTGAGTATAGTGCCACCTGTGTAAGGAGTGGGCCGTGTGTGAGTACAGTGCCACCTGTGTAAGGAGTGGGCCGTGTGTGAGTATAGTGCCACCTGTGTAAGGAGCGGGCCGTGTGTGAGTATAGTGCCACCTGTGTAAGGAGTGGGCTGTGTGTGAGTATAGTGCCACCTGTGTAAGGAGTGGGCCGTGTGTGAGTACAGTGCCACCTGTGTAAGGAGTGGGCCGTGTGTGAGTAGAGTACTCTGTGTGTAAGGAGTGGACTGTGTGTGAGTGTAGTGCCACCTGTGTAAGGAGTGGGCCGTGTGTGAGTATAGTGCCACCTGTGTAAGGAGTGGGCCGTGTGTGAGTATAGTGCCACCTGTGTAAGGAGTGGGCTGTATGTGAGTATAGTGCCACCTGTGTAAGGAGTGGGCCGTGTGTGAGTATAGTGCCACCTGTGTAAGGAGTGGGCTGTGTGTGAGTACAGTGCCACCTGTGTAAGGAGTGGGCCGTGTGTGAGTATAGTGCCACCTGTGTAAGGAGTGGGCTGTGTGTGAGTATAGTGCCACCTGTGTAAGGAGTGGGCTGTGTGTGAGTATAGTGCCACCTGTGTAAGGAGTGGGCTGTGTGTGAGTATAGTGCCACCTGTGTAAGGAGTGGGCCGTGTGTGAGTAGAGTACTGTGTGTGTAAGGAGTGGACTGTGTGTGAGTATAGTGCCACCTGTGTAAGGAGTGGGCCGTGTGTGAGTATAGTGCCACCTGTGTAAGGAGTGGGCCGTGTGTGAGTATAGTGCCACCTGTGTAAGGAGTGGGCTGTGTGTGAGTACAGTGCCACCTGTGTAAGGAGCGGGCAGTGTGTGAGTATAGTGCCACCTGTGTAAGGAGTGGGCTGTGTGTGAGTATAGTGCCACCTGTGTAAGGAGTGGGCTGTGTGTGAGTATAGTGCCACCTGTGTAAGGAGTGGGCCGTGTGTGAGTATAGTGCCACCTGTGTAAGGAGTGGGCTGTGTGTGAGTACAGTGCCACCTGTGTAAGGAGTGGGCCGTGTGTGAGTATAGTGCCACCTGTGTAAGGAGTGGGCTGTGTGTGAGTATAGTGCCACCTGTGTAAGGAGTGGGCTGTGTGTGAGTATAGTGCCACCTGTGTAAGGAGTGGGCCGTGTGTGAGTAGAGTACTGTGTGTGTAAGGAGTGGACCGTGTGTGAGTATAGTGCCACCTGTGAAAGGAGTGGGCCGTGTGTGAGTAGAGTACTGTGTGTGTAAGGAGTGGGCCGTGTGTGAGTAGAGTACTGTGTGTGTAAGGAGTGGGCCGTGTGTGAGTATAGTGCCACCTGTGTAAGGAGTGGGCCGTGTGTGAGTATAGTGCCACCTGTGTAAGGAGTGGGCCGTGTGTGAGTGCCACCTGTGTAAGGAGTGGGCCGTCTGTGAGTATAGTGCCACCTGTGTAAGGAGTGGGCCGTGTGTGAGTATAGTGCCACCTGTGTAAGGAGTGGACTGTGTGTGAGTATAGTGCCACCTGTGTAAGGAGTGGGCTGTGTGTGAGTATAGTGCCACCTGTGTAAGGAGTGGGCCGTGTGTGAGTACAGTGCCACCTGTGTAAGGAGTGGGCCGTGTGTGAGTAGAGTACTGTGAGTGTAAGGAGTGGGCTGTGTGTTAGTGTCACCTGTGTAAGGAGTGGGCTGTGTGTGAGTATAGTGCCACCTGTGTAAGGAGTGGGCTGTGTGTGAGTGCCACCTGTGTAAGGAGTGGGCTGTGTGTGAGTATAGTGCCACCTGTGTAAGGAGTGGGCCGTGTGTGAGTGCCACCTGTGTAAGGAGTGGGCTGTGTGTGAGTATAGTGCCACCTGTGTAAGGAGTGGGCTGTGTGTGAGTAGAGTACTGTGTGTGTAAGGAGTGGGCTGTGTGTGAGTATAGTGCCACCTGTGTAAGGAGTGGGCTGTGTGTGAGTATAGTGCCACCTGTGTAAGGAGTGGGCCGTGTGTGAGTAGAGTATTGTGTGTGTAAGGAGTGGGCCGTGTGTGAGTATAGTGCCACCTGTGAAAGGAGTGGGCCGTGTGTGAGTAGAGTACTGTGTGTGTAAGGAGTGGGCCGTGTGTGAGTAGAGTACTGTGTGTGTAAGGAGTGGGCCGTGTGTGAGTATAGTGCCACCTGTGTAAGGAGTGGGCTGTGTGTGAGTATAGTGCCACCGGTGTAAGGAGTGGCCGTGTGTGAGTATAGTGCCACCTGTGTAAGGAGTGGGCTGTGTGTGAGTACAGTGCCACCTGTGTAAGGAGTGGGCCGTGTGTGAGTATAGTGCCACCTGTGTAAGGAGTGGGCCGTGTGTGAGTATAGTGCCACCTGTGTAAGGAGTGGGCTGTGTGTGAGTATAGTGCCACCTGTGTAAGGAGCGGGCCGTGTGTGAGTAGAGTACTGTGTGTGTAAGGAGTGGGCCGTGTGTGAGTATAGTGCCACCTGTGAAAGGAGTGGGCCGTGTGTGAGTAGAGTACTGTGTGTGTAAGGAGTGGGCCGTGTGTGAGTAGAGTACTGTGTGTGTAAGGAGTGGGCCGTGTGTGAGTATAGTGCCACCTGTGTAAGGAGTGGGCCGTGTGTGAGTATAGTGCCACCTGTGTAAGGAGTGGGCCGTGTGTGAGTGCCACCTGTGTAAGGAGTGGGCCGTGTGTGAGTATAGTGCCACCTGTGTAAGGAGTGGGCCGTGTGTGAGTATAGTGCCACCTGTGTAAGGAGTGGACTGTGTGTGAGTATAGTGCCACCTGTGTAAGGAGTGGGCTGTGTGTGAGTATAGTGCCACCTGTGTAAGGAGTGGGCCGTGTGTGAGTACAGTGCCACCTGTGTAAGGAGTGGGCCGTGTGTGAGTAGAGTACTGTGTGTGTAAGGAGTGGGCTGTGTGTTAGTGCCACCTGTGTAAGGAGTGGGCTGTGTGTGAGTATAGTGCCACCTGTGTAAGGAGTGGGCTGTGTGTGAGTGCCACCTGTGTAAGGAGTGGGCTGTGTGTGAGTATAGTGCCACCTGTGTAAGGAGTGGGCCGTGTGTGAGTGCCACCTGTGTAAGGAGTGGGTTGTGTGTGAGTATAGTGCCACCTGTGTAAGGAGTGGGCTGTGTGTGAGTAGAGTACTGTCTGTGTAAGGAGTGGGCTGTGTGTGAGTAGAGCATTGTGTGTTTATGTGAGGAGTTGGCCGTGTGTAAGTAGTGGGCCATGTGTGTGAGTAGAGTGCCACGTGTAAGTAGTGGGCCATGTGTGCAGGTAGAGTGCAATGGGCGTAAGCAGTGAGCCATGTGTTTGAGTAGAGATCCACATGTGTAAGTAGTGAGTCAAATGTGTGAATAGAGTGCCACTTGTATAAGTAGTTTACCATGTGTGTTGGTAGAGTGCCACGTGTGTAAGGAGTGGTCCATGCGTGTGAGTAGAATGCCATGTGCCATGCAGTTGAGCTCCTTGGTGTGATGTCTCTCTACCTGGTGCTGTCCTGCGTGAGGAGTGGTCCATGTGCGTAAGGAGTGGTCCATGTGCGTGAGGAGTGGTCCATGTGCGTGAGGAGTGATCCATGTGCGTGAGGAGTGGTCCATGTGCGTGAGGAGTGGTCCATGTACGTGAGGAGTGGGCCATGTACGTGAGGAGTGGGCCATGTACGTGAGGAGTGGTCCATGTGCCTGAGGAGTGGTCCATGTGCGTGAGGAGTGGGCCATGTACGTGAGGAGTGGTCCATGTGCCTGAGGAGTGGTCCATGTGCCTGAGGAGTGGTCCATGTGCGTGAGGAGTGGGCCATGTGTGTGAGTAGAGTACCATGTATGTGAGGAGTGGGCCGTGTGCGTGAGGAGTGGGCCATGTGTGTGAGTAGAGTACCATGTATGTGAGGAGTGGGCCGTGTGCGTAAGGAGTGGGCCATAGGTGTGAGGAGTGGGCCATGTGCCTGAGGAGTGGTCCATGTGTGTGAGGAGTGGTCCATGTGCGTGAGGAGTGGTCCATGTGTGTGAGTAGAGTACCATGTACGTGAGGAGTGGTCCATGTGCATGAGGAGTGGTCTATGTGGTAGTAGAGCTCCTTGGTGTGATGTCTCTCCGCCTGGTGCTGCCCACATGTGTAAATAGTGGTCCATGTGCGTGAGGAGTGGTCCATGTGCATGAGGAGTGGTCCATGTGCGTGAGGAGTGGTCCATGTGCGTGAGGAGTGGTCCATGTGCGTGAGGAGTGGTCCATGTGCGTGAGTAGAGTGCCATGTGCGTGAGGAGTGGTCCATGTGCGTGAGGAGTGGTCCATGTGTGTGAGGAATGGTCCATGTACGTGAGGAGTGGTCCATGTGCGTGAGGAGTGGGCCATGTGTGTGAGTAGAGTGCCATGTGCGTGAGGAGTGGTCCATGTGCGTGAGGAGTGGGCCATGTGTGTGAGTAGAGTGCCATGTGCGTGAGGAGTGGGCCATGTGTGTGAGGAGTGGTCCATGTGTGTGAGTAGAGTGCCATGTGCGTGAGGAGTGGTCCATGTGTGTGAGGAGTGGTCCATGTGTGTGAGGAGTGGTCCATGTGCGTGAGGAGTGGTCCATGTGCGTGAGGAATGGTCCATGTACGTGAGGAGTGGTCCATGTGCGTGAGGAGTGGGCCATGTGTGTGAGTAGAGTGCCATGTGCGTGAGGAGTGGTCCATGTGCGTGAGGAGTGGTCCATGTGCGTGAGGAGTGGGCCATGTGTGTGAGGAGTGGTCCATGTGTGTGAGTAGAGTGCCATGTGCGTGAGGAGTGGTCCATGTGTGTGAGGAGTGGTCCATGTGTGTGAGGAGTGGTCCATGTGCGTGAGGAGTGGTCCATGTGCGTGAGGAATGGTCCATGTACGTGAGGAGTGGTCCATGTGCGTGAGGAGTGGGCCATGTGTGTGAGTAGAGTGCCATGTGCGTGAGGAGTGGTCCATGTGCGTGAGGAGTGGTCCATGTGTGTGAGTAGAGTGCCACATGTGTAAGGAGTGGTCTATGTGGTAGTAGAGCTCCTTGGTGTGATGTCTCTCCGCCTGGTGCTGTCCGTCCTCCACCAGCTTCAGTGATGTGTAATTGATGGACACAGGATGGTTAGCAGCAAGGACACATCAACCCTGTGATCCGATCTGCCTTCCCGTTTAATTAATGAGCGGGGGTGTAATGAGCGCTGATCCTGCCAGCTCTTGGCTCCTCGCTATCTCCTGGCAGTGTGTCATCCATCTCCTCTGTATGTGGCGTGTGGCACTCTGATCTTTAATAGGAGATGTAGATATGGCGCCCGCTCAGCCAGCGCTACTACGTAAACATTGTGGGCAGAGAGGGGGTCACCACAGAGGTATTCCCCGAGGCGTCACTCACAGCGGATCACTCACAAGACGTAATTAGCCGAAAGGCCAGAACCACACAGACAAGGAAATGAGAATCTAATGAATGAAATGAGCTGCGCCGCTGCGACAGGTTCCCATTAACTGGCCGCAGACTGTGCGTCAGCACCATCGTCAGTGGGAGTCGTGGGCCGGCCATGACCCTGACACCTGGTTTATAGAAAAGGTCACTGATAATGTATCAGTAATAGTGTGCTCTCAGCATAGTGTGTGAATGTAGTAGGAGCAGTGCTGGGAGTACAGCGGTAGTGTGAGCGGAGTACAGGGGTAGTGTGAGCGGTGCTGGGAATACAGGGGTAGTGTGAGCGGAGTACAGGGGTAGTGTGAGCGGAGTACAGGGGTAGTGTGAGCGGAGTACAGGGGTAGTGTGAGCGGTGCTGGGAGTACAGGGGTAGTGTGAGCGGTGCTGGGAGTACAGGGGTAGTGTGAGCGGTGCTGGGAGTACAGGGGTAGTGTGAGCGGTGCTGGGAATACAGGGGTAGTGTGAGCGGTGCTGGGAGTACAGCGGTAGTGTGAGCGGAGTACAGGGGGTAGTGTGAGCGGAGTACAGGGGTAGTGTGAGCGGTGCTGGGAGTACAGGGGTAGTGTGAGCGGTGCTGGGAGTACAGCGGTAGTGTGAGCGGAGTACAGGGGTAGTGTGAGCGGTGCTGGGAGTACAGGGGTAGTGTGAGCGGTGCTGGGAATACAGGGGTAGTGTGAGCGGTGCTGGGAGTACAGCGGTAGTGTGAGCGGAATACAGGGGTAGTGTGAGCGGTGCTGGGAGTACAGGAGTAGTGTGAGCGGTGCTGGGAATACAGGGGTAGTGTGAGCGGAGTACAGGGGTAGTGTGAGCGGAGTACAGGGGTAGTGTGAGCGGAGTACAGGGGTAGTGTGAGCGGTGCTGGGAGTACAGGGGTAGTGTGAGCGGTGCTGGGAATACAGGGGTAGTGTGAGCGGTGCTGGGAGTACAGGGGTAGTGTGAGCGGTGCTGGAAGTACAGGGGTAGTGTGAGCGGTGCTGAGAGTACAGGGGTAGTGTGAGCGGTGCTGAGAGTACAGGGGTAGTGTGAGCGGTGCTGAGTACAGGGGGTAGTGTGAGCGGTGCTGAGTACAGGGGTAGTGTGAGCGGAGTACAGGGGTAGTGTGAGCGGTGCTGGGAGTACAGGGGTAGTGTGAGCGGTGCTGGGAGTACAGGGGTAGTGTGAGCGGTGCTGGGAGTACAGGAGTAGTGTGAGCGGTGCTGGGAGTACAGGGGTAGTGTGAGCGGAGTACAGGGGTAGTGTGAGCGGAGTACAGGGGTAGTGTGAGCGGAGTACAGGGGTAGTGTGAGCGGTGCTGGGAGTACAGGGGTAGTGTGAGCGGTGCTGGGAATACAGGGGGTAGTGTGAGCGGTGCTGGGAGTACAGGGGTAGTGTGAGCGGTGCTGGGAGTACAGGGGTAGTGTGAGCGGTGCTGGGAGTACAGCGGTAGTGTGAGCGGTGCTGGGAGTACAGGGGTAGTGTGAGCGGTGCTGGGAATACAGGGGTAGTGTGAGCGGTGCTGGGAGTACAGGAGTAGTGTGAGCGGTGCTGGGAGTACAGAAGTAGTGTGAGCGGTGCTGGGAGTACAGGGGTAGTGTGAGCGGTGCTGGGTGTACAGGGGTAGTGTGAGCGGTGCTGGGAATACAGGGGTAGTGTGAGCGGTGCTGGGAGTACAGGGGTAGTGTGAGCGGAGTACAGGGGTAGTGTGAGCGGTGCTGGGAATACAGGGGTAGTGTGAGCGGTGCTGGGAGTACAGGGGTAGTGTGAGCGGTGCTGAGAGTACAGGGGTAGTGTGAGCGGTGCTGGGAGTACAGGGGTAGTGTGAGCGGTGCTGGGAGTACAGGGGTAGTGTGAGCGGTGCTGGGAATACAGGGGTAGTGTGAGCGGTGCTGGGAGTACAGCGGTAGTGTGAGCGGAGTACAGGGGTAGTGTGAGCGGTGCTGGGAGTACAGGAGTAGTGTGAGCGGTGCTGGGAATACAGGGGTAGTGTGAGCGGAGTACAGGGGTAGTGTGAGCGGAGTACAGGGGTAGTGTGAGCGGAGTACAGGGGTAGTGTGAGCGGAGTACAGGGGTAGTGTGAGCGGTGCTGAGTACAGGGGTAGTGTGAGCGGTGCTGGGAATACAGGGGTAGTGTGAGCAGTGCTGAGTACAGGGGTAGTGTGAGCGGTGCTGAGTACAGGGGTAGTGTGAGCGGTGCTGAGTACAGGGGTAGTGTGAGCGGAGTACAGGGGTAGTGTGAGCGGTGCTGAGTACAGGGGTAGTGTGAGCGGAGTACAGGGGTAGTGTGAGCGGTGCTGAGTACAGGGGTAGTGTGAGCGGAGTACAGGGGTAGTGTGAGCGGAGTACAGGGGTAGTGTGAGCGGTGCTGAGTACAGGGGTAGTGTGAGCGGTGCTGAGTACAGGGGTAGTGTGAGCGGTGCTGAGTACAGGGGTAGTGTGAGCGGTGCAGAGAGTACAGGGGTAGTGTGAGTGGAGTACAGGGGTAGTGTGAGCGGTGCTGAGTACAGGGGTAGTGTGAGCGGTGCTGAGTACAGGGGTAGTGTGAGCGGTGCTGAGTACAGGGGTAGTGTGAGCGGTGCTGAGTACAGGGGGTAGTGTGAGCGGTGCTGAGTACAGGGGTAGTGTGAGCGGTGCAGAGAGTACAGGGGTAGTGTGAGTGGAGTACAGGGGTAGTGTGAGCGGTGCTGAGTACAGGGGTAGTGTGAGTGGAGTACAGGGGTAGTGTGAGCGGTGCTGAGTACAGGGGTAGTGTGAGCGGTGCTGAGTACAGGGGTAGTGTGAGCGGAGTACAGGGGTAGTGTGAGCGGTGCTGAGTACAGGGGTAGTGTGTGCAGTGGTAACAAGTATGTGCAGTGGTGTGTGAATATGCTGCAGGTGTATTGTACTAGTAGTAGTAGTAGTGTGTATGTGTGTAATACTGACAGGCACAGCAGTGACAGCCTCTCAGACAGGAGGGCAGGGAGGCTTTGGGTGGGGGGTGCTGGCAGACAGGCTTGCTGTGCAGAGGGTTGTGTGCCTGTGAAGGGGGAAGGCGCTGTACTGTAGGTACCAGGGAGAGAGCAGAGGATTACATGGCAGAGGGCAGTGTGAGCAGGTGAGCAGCACAGCAGCCAGCCAGTGATGGATTGTGGATAGCAGGGACTCTGCACGGATAGAGGAGACGTCCTCCGCTTACACACAAGGCAACGGGGAGTGTGCAGTACAGAGAGGCAGAGGATGGGATGAGGACGGACGGGAAGAAAAGTGTCTGTACACAGAGGGACCACCGCCGCCTCCAGAGCCCACCCTGACTGCTTACATGGGAACCAGCCACAAGAGCCCAGCACCAGCCTGCTACCTCTCACCACCACAATGCCAGGGGCACGGACACAGCCAGGGGGATGCCAGCACCGCACAGCACCGGCCATCGTCAGGAGATAAGACGGGAATCTGAGCAACCATCGAGGAAGGAGCCAGCGCCAGGTGCCTGATCCCACCATGTCCCAGAGGAGGAAGGAGAGCGTCAGCATGGAGAAAGGGCGGAAGGACACCCGGGTCAAGAGGGCAGTGAGAATCTCCAGTCTGGTGGCACAGGAGGTGAGGAAAGGGTTAAAAATGGACCTGGAGTCCTTGGGTCAACATCTGCATGGAGTCAGTATGTTCTTCCCAGGGGGATTAGATTGTCAGCTCCTTGGGTCAGGGATGATGGGAGTGATACATGGTATGTGATAGCTTAGATTGTGTTCTCTTGGGGTCAGGGATGATGGGAGTGATACACTGTGTGTGTGGTATAGGGAGATTAGATTGTGATCTCCTTGGATCAGGGATGATGGGAGTGATACATTGTGTGATAGATAGGGAGAGTAGATTGTAAGCTCCTGTGGCTATAATGGACAGGTTAATAAGAAATATCTGTCCCCCCGTACTCATCATTTGTCAGTGTTACCATGTAGCAGAGCTGGATATGTCATTTACAGTGTGATAGTGCTGTGCCAAATGACACAGTCAGCTCTGCTACATCTCCTCCTGATGGCCATCTCAGACTAGCACCCTGTTCTGGGAGAGGTCACCAGTGTATGGTCAGGGAGGGCTCACCAGGTCACCCGATCTTTACACCCGCAACTGATTCTTTTGTTTTGGGTCTGCGCTTATGTGAATTATGGCATTGTGGTGTCACCTCACCCAGTACAGTATATATGGCGGTATATAGTATAGTATAGTATAATGCCAGTACACAGTACAGTATACATGGCGGTATATAGTATAGTATAGTATAATGCCAGTACACAGTACAGTATATATGGCGGTATATAGTATAGTATAGTATAATGCCAGTACACAGTACAGTATACATGGCGGTATATAGTATAGTATAGTATAATGCCAGTACACAGTACAGTATACATGGCGGTATATAGTATAGTATAGTATAATGCCAGTACACAGTACAGTATACATGGCGGTATATAGTATAGTATAGTATAATGCCAGTACACAGTACAGTATACATGGCGGTATATAGTATAGTATAGTATAATGCCAGTACACAGTACAGTATACATGGCGGTATATAGTATAGTATAGTATAATGCCAGTACACAGTACAGTATATATGGCGGTATATAGTATAGTATAGTATAATGCCAGTACACAGTACAGTATACATGGTGGTATATAGTATAGTATAGTATAATGCCAGTACACAGTACAGTATACATGGCGGTATATAGTATAGTATAGTATACTGCCAGTACACAGTACAGTATACATGGCGGTATATAGTATAGTATAGTATAATGCCAGTACACAGTACAGTATACATGGCGGTATATAGTATAGTATAGTATAATGCCAGTACACAGTACAGTATACATGGCGGTATATAGTATAATGCCAGTACACAGTACAGTATACATGGCGGTATATAGTATAGTATAGTATAATGCCAGTACACAGTACAGTATACATGGCGGTATATAGTATAGTACAGTATAATGCCAGTACACAGTACAGTATACATGGCGGTATATAGTATAGTATAGTATAATGCCAGTACACAGTACAGTATACATGGCGGTATATAGTATAGTATAGTATAGTATAATGCCAGTACACAGTACAGTATACATGGCGGTATATAGTATAGTATAGTATACTGCCAGTACACAGTACAGTATACATGGCGGTATATAGTATAGTATAGTATAATGCCAGTACACAGTACAGTATACATGGCGGTATATAGTATAATGCCAGTACACAGTACAGTATACATGGCGGTATATAGTATAGTATAGTATAATGCCAGTACACAGTACAGTATACATGGCGGTATATAGTATAGTATAGTATAATGCCAGTACACAGTACAGTATACATGGCGGTATATAGTATAGTATAGTATAATGCCAGTACACAGTACAGTATACATGGCGGTATATAGTATAGTATAGTATAATGCCAGTACACAGTACAGTATACATGGCGGTATATAGTGTGGTATACTTGGCAGTACACAGTCCAGTATATATGGTAATATACGGTTCAGTATTCATGATTGTAAACAGTGCAGTATACAGGGCATTATGTGGCAGTACACAGTCCAGTATATATGGCGGCACACAGTGCAGTATACAGGGCATTATGTGGCAGTACACAGTCCAGTATATATGGCGGCACACAGTGCAGTATACAGGACATTATGTGGCAGTACACAATCCAGTATATATGGCGGCACACAGTGCAGTATACAGGGCATTATGTGGCAGTACACAGTCCAGTATATATGGCGGCACACAGTGCAGTATACAGGGCATTATGTGTCAGTACACAATCCAGTATATATGGCGGCACACAGTGCAGTATACAGGGCATTATGTGGCAGTACACAGTCCAGTATATATGGCGGCACACAGTGCAGTATACAGGGCATTATGTGTCAGTACACAGTCCAGTATATATGGCGGCACACAGTGCAGTATACAGGGCATTATGTGGCAGTACACAATCCAGTATATATGGCGGCACACAGTGCAGTATACAGGGCATTATGTGTCAGTACACAGTCCAGTATATATGGCGGCACACAGTGCAGTATACAGGGCATTATGTGGCAGTACACAATCCAGTATATATGGCGGCACACAGTGCAGTATACAGGGCATTATGTGGCAGTACACAGTCCAGTATATATGGCGGCACACAGTGCAGTATACAGGGCATTATGTGGCAGTACACAATCCAGTATATATGGCGGCACACAGTGCAGTATACAGGGCATTATGTGGCAGTACACAGTCCAGTATATATGGCGGCACACAGTGCAGTATACAGGGCATTATGTGTCAGTACACAATCCAGTATATATGGCGGCACACAGTGCAGTATACAGGGCATTATGTGGCAGTACACAGTCCAGTATATATGGCGGCACACAGTGCAGTATACAGGGCATTATGTGTCAGTACACAATCCAGTATATATGGCGGCACACAGTGCAGTATACAGGGCATTATGTGGCAGTACACAGTCCAGTATATATGGCGGCACACAGTGCAGTATACAGAGCATTATGTGGCAGTACACAGTCCAGTATATATGGCGGCACACAGTGCAGTATACAGGGCATTATGTGGCAGTACACAATCCAGTATATATGGCGGCACACAGTGCAGTATACAGGGCATTATGTGGCAGTACACAATCCAGTATATATGGCGGCACACAGTGCAGTATACAGGGCATTATGTGGCAGTACACAGTCCAGTATATATGGCGGCACACAGTGCAGTATACAGGGCATTATGTGTCAGTACACAATCCAGTATATATGGCGGCACACAGTGCAGTATACTGGGCATTATGTGGCAGTACACAGTCCAGTATATATGGCGGCACACAGTGCAGTATACAGGGCATTATGTGGCAGTACACAGTCCAGTATATATGGCGGCACACAGTGCAGTATACAGGGCATTATGTGGCAGTACACAGTCCAGTATATATGGCGGCACACAGTGCAGTATACAGGGCATTATGTGGCAGTACACAGTCCAGTATATATGGTGGCACACAGTGCAGTATACAGGGCATTATGTGGCAGTACACAATCCAGTATATATGGCGGCACACAGTGCAGTATACAGGGCATTATGTGGCAGTACACAGTCCAGTATATATGGCGGCACACAGTGCATTATACAGGGCATTATGTGTCAGTACACAATCCAGTATATATGGCGGCACACAGTGCAGTATACAGGGCATTATGTGGCAGTACACAGTCCAGTATATATGGCGGCACACAGTGCAGTATACAGGGCATTATGTGGCAGTACACAGTCCAGTATATATGGCGGCACACAGTGCAGTATACAGAGCATTATGTGGCAGTACACAGTCCAGTATATATGGCGGCACACAGTGCAGTATACAGGGCATTATGTGGCAGTACACAGTCCAGTATATATGGCGGCACACAGTGCAGTATACAGGGCATTATGTGGCAGTACACAGTCCAGTATATATGGCGGCACACAGTGCAGTATACAGGGCATTATGTATCAGTACACAATCCAGTATATATGGCGGCACACAGTGCAGTATACAGGGCATTATGTGGCAGTACACAGTCCAGTATATATGGCGGCACACAGTGCAGTATACAGAGCATTATGTGGCAGTACACAGTCCAGTATATATGGCGGCACACAGTGCAGTATACAGGGCATTATGTGGCAGTACACAGTCCAGTATATATGGCGGCACACAGTGCAGTATACAGGGCATTATGTGGCAGTACACAGTCCAGTATATATGGCGGCACACAGTGCAGTATACAGGGCATTATGTGTCAGTACACAATCCAGTATATATGGCGGCACACAGTGCAGTATACAGGGCATTATGTGGCAGTACACAGTCCAGTATATATGGCGGCACACAGTGCAGTATACAGGGCATTATGTGGCAGTACACAGTCCAGTATATATGGCGGCACACAGTGCAGTATACAGAGCATTATGTGGCAGTACACAGTCCAGTATATAAATTAACTATGCCAAACAAGGCAAATTCCACAAACCATAATAGATAAAACACATAATTTATTAATAGTTGTGCATAAAATTACATAAAACATATACATGGGAACAAACCTATGTATCCATACTACTAATAACATATGGTAGGGGAATTATTACATAGTGCCAGACATGGAGAGTAAGGGATGGTTCAGTTTGTGTGTGTATAATATATATATGGCACAATAACTCGACATATATCCTGCTGGATGTGCAAATGAAACAACAGAGACATATATCAAAGACTACAAACATTAAATCCAAAATCCCAAATGTAAGTAATAATACAAGGTCCACCTTACCACATGTAACGCGTCCTGACGCGCTTTTCGCCACGAATGGCTTCAATCAGGGGATCAGTATACATGATGGTACACAGTAAGTTTACATGATCGTAAAAAGTACAGTATACATGGCATTACTCTGTAAGTTTATGTGGTGGTATACAGAACAGTATATGGCAGTGCACAGTACGGTATAGATGGCAGTACATAGTAAGCTTAAATGGCGGTATGCAGAATAGATGGCGGTACACAGTAAGTTTATGTGGCAGTATATAGTACAGTATACATGGCGGTACACAATACAGTATACATGGCAGTACATAGTAAGCTTACATGGCGGTACACAGAATAGATGGCGGTACACAGTAAGTTCATGTGGCGGTATACAGTACAGTATACATGATGGTACATGGTACAGTATGCGTGGAGGTACATGGTAAGTTTATGTGGCGGTATATAGTACAGTATGCATGGCGGTATATAGTACAGTATACGTGGCGGTACACAGTACAGTATGCATGGCAGTACATGGTAGTCTTACATGGCGGAACACAGTATAGATGGCAGTACACGGTAAGTTTGTGTGTGGTATATAGTACAGTATACATGATGGTACATAGTACAGTATGTGTGGCGGTACATGGTAAGTTTATGTGGCGGTATATAGTACAGTATACATGGAGGTATATAGTACAGTATACGTGGCGGTACACATTACAGTATGCATGGCAGTACATGGTAGGCTTACATGGCGGTACACAGTATAGATGGCAGTACACAGTAAGTTTGTGTGCGGTATACAATACAGTATACATGGCGGTACATAGTACAGTATGTGTGGCGGTACATGGTAAGTTTATGTGGCGTTATATAGTATAGTATACATGGCGGTATATAGTACAGTATACGTGGCGGTACACATTACAGTATGCATGGCAGTACATGGTAGGCTTACATGGCGGTACACAGTATAGATGGCAGTACACAGTAAGTTTGTGTGCGGTATACAATACAGTATACATGGCGGTACATAGTACAGTATGTGTGGCGGTACATGGTAAGTTTATGTGGCGTTATATAGTATAGTATACATGGCGGTATATAGTACAGTATACGTGGCGGTACACATTACAGTATGCATGGCAGTACATGGTAGGCTTACATGGCGGTACACAGTATAGATGGCAGTACACAGTAAGTTTGTGTGCGGTATACAGTACAGTATATGTGGCGGTACACAATACGATATATGTGGTGGTACTCAGTCTGCTGTGCGGCTGAGCTGTGTGCGTTGCGGCAGCAGATGTGGGATATTTACCTTTCCAGCTCCCCATGAGGCGGCTGCTAATTATTAATTCAGAGCGGTGCAGCCGCCGGTAACCCCTTCACTGCCAGTCACCAGCTAGACGGACAGTTCTGAGGATTTTGCGCTGCTGGTGAATACGACTGTCCTTCCTCCCTTGAATTGGACAGATTATCTGTGATCATGGCTGCCATAAGATACTGCAGAACAATCACACCCATCTTCCATCTTCCACTGGGGTGTTCTTTTGTTCTGCTCTGTGGTTTGGCGGTGTTATCTGTATTTTATACTGCTCTTCTGCTCGGATGGCGATAGTGTCAGTCTTCGACGTTCTGGCATGGTGTTCATGAATCAGGAGGCTCAGGATGAGCATTGCAAGTGAAGATAAATGATTGAACGATACTGTGGGGTCCCGGCACAGACTGCTTAGTAGTCGGGGCCCCCCGAGCTGTCAGAGGCGCGGATTAGATGAATAATTCCCTATTTCCGCTCACCTGCGTTCATCCGCTCCACCTGTAATTCATCTTCACTTATCATTCGCCTTAGTATGAATAGATGTGTGTAAGAATCCGTGTCCCGGAGACCCCCCACACATGGGGGACCCCCGCTCACGTGGCCACAGCCGGACACGCTATTCATCAGCCGCCGACACCTCAGAAAAACTCATTTTCCTTCAATCAATAATGTGCAGTGTTATAGGAGGAGCAGGAGGGGGCGCTCTAGATTGTCAGTTCCTCCGCCATGTTGGGAATCGGGAGTTGCCTTTGTGAAGCAGAAGGCTCAAGCTGAACACAACCAAAGCTTATCCTCAAATCTACTTTACTGTAATAATCCGCTCCTTATCGTAACCTGTTTATAGCTCCTAACTCATAAATATAATTCCAGAACTGCAGTGGAGACTGACATGTCGGAATACAGTAATGTAGAAGGAAGGGTAGGGGGTTCAGAGTAAATCTACACAACAGAATTACTTCATCCGCCCACAGTTTAATACAGTGCAACAACCCTGTTCATCCTGAGCCTCCTGCTTCATAAGTACAATGGCAGAACTACAGTGGAGACTGACACACATACAGTACAGGGCAAAAGAGGCATGAAAATAGCTTCATGTGCCATTCCGAGCCTCTGAAAAGCTGGGTACCGCCCCTATAACTGGCCCCCCTTTGTTTATTTTTTTGCCTTCCCCCCGCTGTTTTTTTTTTTTCTTTTTTTTTTTTATTTTTTTTTTTTTTTTTCTAAGGGGGGGGTGTGTGGGGCCCGCGGGGCGCCCCCCCCCCGCCCCCCCCTAATATTTTCCCCGCCGTGGTGCTCCGCTCCCCCGAGAGTCTTTTGGGGTTTATGAGGAAGGAGGAGGTGACACAGGAGCTTACAATCTATGAGGTAGAGGAGGTGACACAAGAGCTTACAATCTATGAGGTAGAGGTGACACAAGAGCTTACAATCTATGAGGTAGAGGGGGTGACACAAGAGCTTACAATCTATGAGATAGAGGAGGTGACACAAGAGCTTACAATCTATGAGGTAGAGGTGACACAAGAGCTTACAATCTATGAGGTAGAGGTGGTGACACAAGAGCTTACAATCTATGAGGTAGAGGTGACACAAGAGCTTACAATCTATGAGGTAGAGGAGGTGACACAAGAGCTTACAATCTATGAGGTAGAGGAGGTGACACAAGAGCTTACAATCTATGAGGTAGAGGAGGTGACACAAGAGCTTACAATCTATAAGGTAGAGGAGGTGACACAAGAGCCTACAATCTATGAGGTAGAGGAGGTGACACAAGAGCTTACAATCTATGAGGTAGAGGAGGTGACACAAGAGCTTACAATCTATGAGGTAGAGGTGACACAAGAGCTTACAATCTATGAGGTAGAGGTGACACAAGAGCTTACAATCTATGAGGTAGAGGAGGTGACACAAGAGCTTACAATCTATGAGGTAGAGGGGGTGACACAGGAGCTTACAATCTATGAGGTAGAGGGGGTGACACAAGAGCTTACAATCTATGAGGTAGAGGAGGTGACACAGGAGCTTACAATCTATGAGGTAGAGGTAACACAAGAGCTTACAATCTATGAGGTAGAGGAGGTGACACAAGAGCTTACAATCTATGAGGTAGAGGTGACACAAGAGCTTACAATCTATGAGGTAGAGGTGACACAAGAGCTTACAATCTATGAGGTAGAGGAGGTGACACAAGAGCTTACAATCTATGAGGTAGAGGAGGTGACACAGGAGCTTACAATCTATGAGGTAGAGGTAACACAAGAGCTTACAATCTATGAGGTAGAGGAGGTGACACAAGAGCTTACAATCTATGAGGTAGAGGTGACACAAGAGCTTACAATCTATGAGGTAGAGGTGACACAAGAGCTTACAATCTATGAGGTAGAGGAGGTGACACAAGAGCTTACAATCTATGAGGTAGAGGGGGTGACACAGGAGCTTACAATCTATGAGGTAGAGGAGGTGACACAAGAGCTTACAATCTATGAGGTAGAGGTGACACAAGAGCTTACAATCTATGAGGTAGAGGAGGTGACACAAGAGCTTACAATCTATGAGGTAGAGGGGGTGACACAAGAGCTTACAATCTATGAGGTAGAGGTGACACAAGAGCTTACAATCTATGAGGTAGAGGTGACACAAGAGCTTACAATCTATGAGGTAGAGGAGGTGACACAAGAGCTTACAATCTATGAGGTAGAAGTGACACAAGAGCTTACAATCTATGAGGTAGAGGTGACACAAGAGCTTACAATCTATGAGGTAGAGGAGGTGACACAAGAGCTTACAATCTATGAGGTAGAGGAGGTGACACAAGAGCTTACACTCTATGAGGTAGAGGTGACACAAGAGCTTACAATCTATGAGGTAGAGGTGACACAAGAGCTTACAATCTATGAGGTAGAGGAGGTGACACAAGAGCTTACAATCTATGAGGTAGAGGGGGTGACACAAGAGCTTACAATCTATGAGGTAGAGGTGACACAAGAGCTTACAATCTATGAGGTAGAGGAGGTGACACAAGAGCTTACAATCTATGAGGTAGGAGGTGACACAAGAGCTTACAATCTATGAGGTAGAGGTGACACAAGAGCTTACAATCTATGAGGTAGAGGTGACACAAGAGCTTACAATCTATGAGGTAGAGGAGGTGACACAAGAGCTTACAATCTATGAGGTAGAAGTGACACAAGAGCTTACAATCTATGAGGTAGAGGAGACACAAGAGCTTACAATCTATGAGAGGGGGTTACCTGTGGGGTAATGCGGGAGCGTGAACAGAGGAGGGGACGTTTTAGGGATTCTAACTACGGAAGGGTTTACATTAGGAGTTGTGATCGGCCTGTCTGATAAGATGTGTCTTTAGTTTACGCTTGAAGCTGTGGAAATTGGGGGTCAGGGTGGGTTCACACCTGCGCTTGGTGTCCGTCTGTCGCCAATCCAGTGAAAATCTCGGCGAACGGGATTGGCATCGGATACAGACCGGTCAGCGGCGCATTGGTTAAAAACCCATTCATTTGAATGGGTTTTTAAAGCAGTGCGCGGGTGTGCGCTTACACCCTCTGCGCTGCCAATCCTTTTTTTTTTCGTCGGACACGAAGTCCTGCGTGTCCGACTATGTTTCCGACGAAAAAATCCGAGATTTTCACTGGATTGGCGACGGACGGACACCAAGCGCAGGTGTGAACCCACCCTTAATCTGATAGTCCGGGATAGAACATTCCAGAGAAGTGGTGCACCTCGGGAGAAGTCTTGTATAAGAGCGTGGGAGGTTCTGATAATAGAGGATGTTAGTCTTAGGTCATTGAGTGAGCGGAGAGTACGGGTTGTGTGATAGACAGAGATGAGGGAGGAAATGTAGGGAGGTGCAGCCTTATGGAGAGCCTTGTGGAGGAGGGGGAGAAGGTTATATTGTATTCTGTATTGAATAGGCAGCCAATGTAGTGACCGGCACAGACCGGAGGCCTCGCTGTAGTGACCGGCACAGACCGGAGGCCTCGCTGTAGTGACCGGCACAGACCGGAGGCCTCGCTGTAGTGACCGGCACAGACCGGAGGCCTCGCTGTAGTGACCGGCACAGACCGGAGGCCTCGCTGTAGTGACCGGCACAGACCGGAGGCTTCGCTGTAGTGACCGGCACAGAGCGAGGCCTCGCTGTAGTGACCGGCACAGGCCAGAGGCCTCGCTGTAGTGACCGGCACAGACCGGAGGCCTCGCTGTAGTGACCGGCACAGACCGGAGGCCTCGCTGTAGTGACCGGCACAGACCGGAGGCCTCGCTGTAGTGACCGGCACAGACCAGAGGCCTCGCTGTAGTGACCGGCACAGACCGGAGGCCTCGCTGTAGTGACCGGCACAGGGGTCAGGGAAAGCTGAGTGACAACACTTCCAACACTTTTTACCCAGCTTTCCACAAATACATAGGATATAAACCTGTATTCTTAGCAAATTACATATTTCTCTGTACCCTCTGCCTCTATGGCAGTCTTTACTGTTGTTCTTGGATTCTTTTCATGAATCAGAAAGATCAGCATGAACAGCATTATAGATAGAGGGGCGCTGCATGGGAGATACATTGCCTTGACCCCTAAAGAAAAGGTCACCTATAAATTCTGTATGTAAGTATTGATATTGAGGCTTAACAGAGTCGAATGTATCAGATGAAGTAGAGCTGAACTAAGAGAGTTATCACTGTGTTATCTGTGGTGTTACATAGGACTGCAGGTGACATCTACTACATTATCTGTACTCAGAGAGTTATCACTGTGTTATCTGTGGTGTTACATAGGACTGCAGGTGACACCTACTACATTATCTGTACTCAGAGAGTTATCACTGTGTTATCTGTGGTGTTACATAGGACTGCAGGTGACATCTACTACATTATCTGTACTCAGAGAGTTATCACTGTGTTATCTGTGGTGTTACATAGGACTGCAGGTGACACTACTACATTATCTGTACTCAGAGAGTTATCACTGTGTTATCTGTGGTGTTACATAGGACTGCAGGTGACACTACTACATTATCTGTACTCAGAGAGTTATCACTGTGTGTTATCTGTGGTGTTACATAGGACTGCAGGTGACATCTACTACATTATCTGTAGTCAGAGAGTTATCGCTGTGTTATCTGTGGTGTTACATAGGACTGCAGGTGACATCTACTACATTATCTGTACTCAGAGAGTTATCACTGTGTTATCTGTGGTGTTACATAGGACTGCAGGTGACACCTACTACATTATCTGTACTCAGAGAGTTATCACTGTTATCTGTGGTGTTACATAGGACTGCAGGTGACACCTACTACATTATCTGTACTCAGAGAGTTATCACTGTGTTATCTGTGGTGTTACATAGGACTGCAGGTGACATCTACTACATTATCTGTACTCAGAGAGTTATCACTGTGTTATCTGTGCTGTTACATAGGACTGCAGGTGACATCTACTACATTATCTGTACTCAGAGAGTTATCACTGTGTTATCTGTGGTGTTACATAGGACTGCAGGTGACATCTACTACATTATCTGTACTCAGAGAGTTATCACTGTGTTATCTGTGGTGTTACATAGGACTGCAGGTGACATCTACTACATTATCTGTACTCAGAGAGGTATCACTGTGTTATCTGTGGTGTTACATAGGACTGCCGGTGACATCTACTACATTATCTGTACTCAGAGAGTTATCACTGTGTTATCTGTGGTGTTACATAGGACTGCAGGTGACACTACTACATTATCTGTACTCAGAGAGTTATCACTGTGTTATCTGTGGTGTTACATAGGACTGCAGGTGACACCTACTACATTATCTGTACTCAGAGAGTTATCACTGTGTTATCTGTGGTGTTACATAGGACTGCAGGTGACATCTACTACATTATCTGTACTCAGAGAGTTATCACTGTGTTATCTGTGGTGTTACATAGGACTGCAGGTGACATCTACTACATTATCTGTACTCAGAGAGTTATCACTGTGTTATCTGTGGTGTTACATAGGACTGCAGGTGACATCTACTACATTATCTGTACTCAGAGAGTTATCACTGTGTTATCTGTGGTGTTACATAGGACTGCAGGTGACACCTACTACATTATCTGTACTCAGAGAGTTATCACTGTTATCTGTGGTGTTACATAGGACTGCAGGTGACACCTACTACATTATCTGTACTCAGAGAGTTATCACTGTGTTATCTGTGGTGTTACATAGGACTGCAGGTGACATCTACTACATTATCTGTACTCAGAGAGTTATCACTGTGTTATCTGTGGTGTTACATAGGACTGCAGGTGACATCTACTACATTACCTGTACTCAGAGAGTTATCACTGTGTGTTATCTGTGGTGTTACATAGGACTGCAGGTGACATCTACTACATTATCTGTACTCAGAGAGTTATCACTGTGTTATCTGTGGTGTTACATAGGACTGCAGGTGACACTACTACATTATCTGTACTCAGAGAGTTATCACTGTGTTATCTGTGGTGTTACATAGGACTGCAGGTGACACCTACTACATTATCTGTACTCAGAGAGTTATCACTGTGTTATCTGTGGTGTTACATAGGACTGCAGGTGACATCTACTACATTATCTGTACTCAGAGAGTTATCACTGTGTTATCTGTGGTGTTACATAGGACTGCAGGTGACACCTACTACATTATCTGTACTCAGAGAGTTATCACTGTGTTATCTGTGGTGTTACATAGGACTGCAGGTGACATCTACTACATTATCTGTACTCAGAGAGTTATCACTGTGTTATCTGTGGTGTTACATAGGACTGCAGGTGACATCTACTACATTATCTGTACTCAGAGAGTTATCACTGTGTTATCTGTGGTGTTACATAGGACTGCAGGTGACATCTACTACATTATCTGTACTCAGAGAGTTATCGCTGTGTTATCTGTGGTGTTACATAGGACTGCAGGTGACATCTACTACATTATCTGTACTCAGAGAGTTATCACTGTGTTATCTGTGGTGTTACATAGGACTGCAGGTGACATCTACTACATTATCTGTACTCAGAGAGCTATCACTGTGTTATCTGTGGTGTTACATAGGACTGCAGGTGACATCTACTACATTATCTGTACTCAGAGAGCTATCACTGTGTTATCTGTGGTGTTACATAGGACTGCAGGTGACATCTACTACATTATCTGTACTCAGAGAGTTATCACTGTGTTATCTGTGGTGTTACATAGGACTGCAGGTGACATCTACTACATTATCTGTACTCAGAGAGTTATCACTGTGTTATCTGTGGTGTTACATAGGACTGCAGGTGACACTACTACATTATCTGTACTCAGAGAGCTATCACTGTGTTATCTGTGGTGTTACATAGGACTGCAGGTGACATCTACTACATTATCTGTACTCAGAGAGTTATCACTGTGTTATCTGTGGTGTTACATAGGACTGCAGGTGACATCTACTACATTATCTGTACTCAGAGAGCTATCACTGTGTTATCTGTGGTGTTACATAGGACTGCAGGTGACATCTACTACATTATCTGTACTCAGAGAGCTATCACTGTGTTATCTGTGGTGTTACATAGGACTGCAGGTGACATCTACTACATTATCTGTACTCAGAGAGTTATCACTGTGTTATCTGTGGTGTTACATAGGACTGCAGGTGACATCTACTACATTATCTGTACTCAGAGAGTTATCACTGTGTTATCTGTGGTGTTACATAGGACTGCAGGTGACACTACTACATTATCTGTACTCAGAGAGCTATCACTGTGTTATCTGTGGTGTTACATAGGACTGCAGGTGACATCTACTACATTATCTGTACTCAGAGAGCTATCACTGTGTTATCTGTGGTGTTACATAGGACTGCAGGTGACACTACTACATTATCTGTACTCAGAGAGCTATCACTGTGTTATCTGTGGTGTTACATAGGACTGCAGGTGACACCTACTACATTATCTGTACTCAGAGAGTTATCACTGTGTTATCTGTGGTGTTACATAGGACTGCAGGTGACACCTACTACATTATCTGTACTCAGAGAGTTATCCCTGTGTTATCTGTGGTGTTACATAGGACTGCAGGTGACATCTACTACATTATCTGTACTCAGAGAGTTATCACTGTGTTATCTGTGGTGTTACATAGGACTGCAGGTGACATCTACTACATTATCTGTACTCAGAGAGTTATCACTGTGTTATCTGTGGTGTTACATAGGACTGCAGGTGACATCTACTACATTATCTGTACTCAGAGAGTTATCACTGTGTTATCTGTGGTGTTACATAGGACTGCAGGTGACACTACTACATTACCTGTACTCAGAGAGTTATCACTGTGTTATCTGTGGTGTTACATAGGACTGCAGGTGACACCTACTACATTATCTGTACTCAGAGAGTTATCACTGTGTTATCTGTGGTGTTACATAGGACTGCAGGTGACATCTACTACATTATCTGTACTCAGAGAGTTATCACTGTGTTATCTGTGGTGTTACATAGGACTGCAGGTGACACCTACTACATTATCTGTACTCAGAGAGTTATCACTGTGTTATCTGTGGTGTTACATAGGACTGCAGGTGACATCTACTACATTATCTGTACTCAGAGAGTTATCGCTGTGTTATCTGTGGTGTTACATAGGACTGCAGGTGACATCTACTACATTATCTGTACTCAGAGAGTTATCACTGTGTTATCTGTGGTGTTACATAGGACTGCAGGTGACATCTACTACATTATCTGTACTCAGAGAGTTATCACTGTGTTATCTGTGGTGTTACATAGGACTGCAGGTGACATCTACTACATTATCTGTACTCAGAGAGTTATCACTGTGTTATCTGTGGTGTTACATAGGACTGCAGGTGACATCTACTACATTATCTGTACTCAGAGAGTTATCACTGTGTTATCTGTGGTGTTACATAGGACTGCAGGTGACATCTACTACATTATCTGTACTCAGAGAGTTATCACTGTGTTATCTGTGGTGTTACATAGGACTGCAGGTGACATCTACTACATTACCTGTACTCAGAGAGTTATCACTGTGTTATCTGTGGTGTTACATAGGACTGCAGGTGACACTACTACATTACCTGTACTCAGAGAGTTATCACTGTGTTATCTGTGGTGTTACATAGGACTGCAGGTGACACCTACTACATTATCTGTACTCAGAGAGTTATCACTGTGTTATCTGTGGTGTTACATAGGACTGCAGGTGACATCTACTACATTATCTGTACTCAGACAGTTATCACTGTGTTATCTGTGGTGTTACATAGGACTGCAGGTGACATCTACTACATTACCTGTACTCAGAGAGTTATCACTGTGTTATCTGTGGTGTTACATAGGACTGCAGGTGACATCTATTACATTATCTGTACTCAGAGAGTTATCACTGTGTTATCTGTGGTGTTACATAGGACTGCAGGTGACATCTACTGCATTATCTGTACTCAGAGAGTTATCACTGTGTTATCTGTGGTGTTACATAGGACTGCAGGTGACATCTACTACATTACCTGTGCTCAGAGAGTTATCACTGTGTTATCTGTGGTGTTACATGGGACTGCAGGTGACACCTACTACATTATCTGTACTCAGAGAGTTATCGCTGTGTTATCTGTGGTGTTACATAGGACTGCAGGTGACATCTACTACATTATCTGTACTCAGAGAGTTATCCCTGTGTTATCTGTGGTGTTACATAGGACTGCAGGTGACATCTACTACATTATCTGTACTCAGAGCGTTATCGCTGTGTGTTATCTGTGGTGTTACATAGGACTGCAGGTGACACCTACTACATTATCTGTACTCAGAGCGTTATCGCTGTGTGTTATCTGTGGTGTTACATAGGACTGCAGGTGACACCTACTACATTATCTGTACTCAGAGAGTTATCACTGTGTTATCTGTGGTGTTACATAGGACTGCAGGTGACATCTACTACATTATCTGTACTCAGAGAGCTATCACTGTGTTATCTGTGGTGTTACATAGGACTGCAGGTGACATCTACTACATTACCTGTACTCAGAGAGTTATCACTGTGTTATCTGTGGTGTTACATAGGACTGCGGGTGACACTACTAAATTATCTGTACTCAGAGAGTTATCACTGTGTGTTATCTGTGGTGTTACATAGGACTGCAGGTGACACTACTACATTATCTGTACTCAGAGAGTTATCACTGTGTTATCTGTGGTGTTACATAGGACTGCAGGTGACATCTACTACATTATCTGTACTCAGAGAGTTATCACTGTGTGTTATCTGTGGTGTTACATAGGACTGCAGGTGACACCTACTACATTATCTGTACTCAGAGAGTTATCACTGTGTTATCTGTGGTGTTACATAGGACTGCAGGTGACGCCTACTACATTATCTGTACTCAGAGAGTTATCACTGTGTTATCTGTGGTGTTACATAGGACTGCAGGTGACATCTACTACATTATCTGTACTCAGAGAGTTATCACTGTGTTATCTGTGGTGTTACATAGGACTGCAGGTGACATCTACTACATTATCTGTACTCAGAGAGTTATCACTGTGTTATCTGTGGTGTTACATAGGACTGCAGGTGACACTACTACATTATCTGTACTCAGAGAGTTATCACTGTGTTATCTGTGGTGTTACATAGGACTGCAGGTGACATCTACTACATTATCTGTACTCAGAGAGTTATCACTGTGTTATCTGTGGTGTTACATAGGACTGCAGGTGACACCTCCTACATTATCTGTACTCAGAGAGTTATCACTGTGTGTTATCTGTGGTGTTACATAGGACTGCAGGTGACATCTACTACATTATCTGTACTCAGAGAGTTATCACTGTGTTATCTGTGGTGTTACATAGGACTGCAGGTGACATCTACTACATTATCTGTACTCAGAGAGTTATCACTGTGTTATCTGTGGTGTTACATAGGACTGCAGGTGACACCTACTACATTATCTGTACTCAGAGAGTTATCACTGTGTTATCTGTGGTGTTACATAGGACTGCAGGTGACATCTACTACATTATCTGTACTCAGAGAGTTATCACTGTGTTATCTGTGGTGTTACATAGGACTGCAGGTGACATCTACTACATTATCTGTACTCAGAGAGTTATCACTGTGTTATCTGTGGTGTTACATAGGACTGCAGGTGACACTACTACATTATCTGTACTCAGAGAGTTATCACTGTGTTATCTGTGGTGTTACATAGGACTGCAGGTGACATCTACTACATTATCTGTACTCAGAGAGATATCACTGTGTTATCTGTGGTGTTACATAGGACTGCAGGTGACACTACTACATTATCTGTACTCAGAGAGTTATCACTGTGTTATCTGTGGTGTTACATAGGACTGCAGGTGACATCTACTACATTATCTGTACTCAGAGAGATATCACTGTGTTATCTGTGGTGTTACATAGGACTGCCGGTGACATCTACTACATTATCTGTACTCAGAGAGTTATCACTGTGTGTTATCTGTGGTGTTACATAGGACTGCAGGTGACACCTACTACATTATCTGTACTCAGAGAGTTATCCCTGTGTTATCTGTGGTGTTACATAGGACTGCAGGTGACACCTACTACATTATCTGTACTCAGAGAGTTATCACTGTGTTATCTGTGGTGTTACATAGGACTGCAGGTGACATCTACTACATTATCTGTACTCAGAGAGTTATCACTGTGTTATCTGTGGTGTTACATAGGACTGCAGGTGACATCTACTACATTATCTGTACTCAGAGAGTTATCACTGTGTTATCTGTGGTGTTACATAGGACTGCAGGTGACATCTACTACATTATCTGTACTCAGAGAGTTATCACTGTGTTATCTGTGGTGTTACATAGGACTGCAGGTGACATCTACTACATTATCTGTACTCAGAGAGTTATCACTGTGTTATCTGTGGTGTTACATAGGACTGCAGGTGACGCCTACTACATTATCTGTACTCAGAGAGTTATCACTGTGTTATCTGTGGTGTTACATAGGACTGCAGGTGACATCTACTACATTATCTGTACTCAGAGAGTTATCACTGTGTTATCTGTGGTGTTACATAGGACTGCAGGTGACATCTACTACATTATCTGTACTCAGAGAGTTATCACTGTGTTATCTGTGGTGTTACATAGGACTGCAGGTGACATCTACTACATTATCTGTACTCAGAGAGTTATCACTGTGTGTTATCTGTGGTGTTACATAGGACTGCAGGTGACATCTACTACATTATCTGTACTCAGAGAGTTATCACTGTGTTATCTGTGGTGTTACATAGGACTGCAGGTGACACTACTACATTATCTGTACTCAGAGAGTTATCACTGTGTTATCTGTGGTGTTACATAGGACTGCAGGTGACACCTACTACATTATCTGTACTCAGAGAGTTATCACTGTGTTATCTGTGGTGTTACATAGGACTGCAGGTGACACTACTACATTATCTGTACTCAGAGAGTTATCACTGTGTTATCTGTGGTGTTACATAGGACTGCAGGTGACATCTACTACATTATCTGTACTCAGAGAGTTATCACTGTGTTATCTGTGGTGTTACATA
The DNA here is from genome assembly GCA_947044405.1 of Leptodactylus fallax. Lineage (NCBI taxonomy): Eukaryota > Metazoa > Chordata > Amphibia > Anura > Leptodactylidae > Leptodactylus > Leptodactylus fallax. The sequence continues at coordinate 47,194 of CAMRHE010001655.1, forward strand.
GGACTGCAGGTGACATCTACTACATTATCTGTACTCAGAGAGTTATCACTGTGTTATCTGTGGTGTTACATAGGACTGCAGGTGACATCTACTACATTATCTGTACTCAGAGAGTTATCACTGTGTTATCTGTGGTGTTACATAGGACTGCAGGTGACGCCTACTACATTATCTGTACTCAGAGAGTTATCACTGTGTTATCTGTGGTGTTACATAGGACTGCAGGTGACATCTACTACATTATCTGTACTCAGAGAGTTATCACTGTGTTATCTGTGGTGTTACATAGGACTGCAGGTGACATCTACTACATTATCTGTACTCAGAGAGTTATCACTGTGTTATCTGTGGTGTTACATAGGACTGCAGGTGACATCTACTACATTATCTGTACTCAGAGAGTTATCACTGTGTGTTATCTGTGGTGTTACATAGGACTGCAGGTGACATCTACTACATTATCTGTACTCAGAGAGTTATCACTGTGTTATCTGTGGTGTTACATAGGACTGCAGGTGACACTACTACATTATCTGTACTCAGAGAGTTATCACTGTGTTATCTGTGGTGTTACATAGGACTGCAGGTGACACCTACTACATTATCTGTACTCAGAGAGTTATCACTGTGTTATCTGTGGTGTTACATAGGACTGCAGGTGACACTACTACATTATCTGTACTCAGAGAGTTATCACTGTGTTATCTGTGGTGTTACATAGGACTGCAGGTGACATCTACTACATTATCTGTACTCAGAGAGTTATCACTGTGTTATCTGTGGTGTTACATAGGACTGCAGGTGACATCTACTACATTATCTGTACTCAGAGAGTTATCGCTGTGTGTTATCTGTGGTGTTACATAGGACTGCAGGTGACATCTACTACATTATCTGTACTCAGAGAGTTATCACTGTGTTATCTGTGGTGTTACATAGGACTGCAGGTGACACTACTACATTATCTGTACTCAGAGAGTTATCACTGTGTTATCTGTGGTGTTACATAGGACTGCAGGTGACACCTACTACATTATCTGTACTCAGAGAGTTATCACTGTGTTATCTGTGGTGTTACATAGGACTGCAGGTGACACTACTACATTATCTGTACTCAGAGAGTTATCACTGTGTTATCTGTGGTGTTACATAGGACTGCAGGTGACACTACTACATTATCTGTACTCAGAGAGTTATCCCTGTGTGTTATCTGTGGTGTTACATAGGACTGCAGGTGACATCTACTACATTATCTGTACTCAGAGAGTTATCACTGTGTTATCTGTGGTGTTACATAGGACTGCAGGTGACATCTACTACATTATCTGTACTCAGAGAGTTATCACTGTGTTATCTGTGGTGTTACATAGGACTGCAGGTGACACTACTACATTATCTGTACTCAGAGAGTTATCACTGTGTTATCTGTGGTGTTACATAGGACTGCAGGTGACACCTACTACATTATCTGTACTCAGAGAGTTATCACTGTGTTATCTGTGGTGTTACATAGGACTGCAGGTGACACTACTACATTATCTGTACTCAGAGAGTTATCACTGTGTTATCTGTGGTGTTACATAGGACTGCAGGTGACACTACTACATTATCTGTACTCAGAGAGTTATCACTGTGTTATCTGTGGTGTTACATAGGACTGCAGGTGACACCTACTACATTATCTGTACTCAGAGCGTTATCGCTGTGTGTTATCTGTGGTGTTACATAGGACTGCAGGTGACACCTACTACATTATCTGTACTCAGAGAGTTATCACTGTGTTATCTGTGGTGTTACATAGGACTGCAGGTGACGCCTACTACATTATCTGTACTCAGAGAGTTATCACTGTGTTATCTGTGGTGTTACATAGGACTGCAGGTGACATCTACTACATTATCTGTACTCAGAGAGTTATCACTGTGTTATCTGTGGTGTTACATAGGACTGCAGGTGACATCTACTACATTATCTGTACTCAGAGAGTTATCACTGTGTTATCTGTGGTGTTACATAGGACTGCAGGTGACACTACTACATTATCTGTACTCAGAGAGTTATCACTGTGTTATCTGTGGTGTTACATAGGACTGCAGGTGACATCTACTACATTATCTGTACTCAGAGAGTTATCACTGTGTTATCTGTGGTGTTACATAGGACTGCAGGTGACATCTACTACATTATCTGTGCTCAGAGAGTTATCACTGTGTTATCTGTGGTGTTACATAGGACTGCAGGTGACATCTACTACATTATCTGTACTCAGAGAGTTATCACTGTGTTATCTGTGGTGTTACATAGGACTACAGGTGACACCTACTACATTATCTGTACTCAGAGAGTTATCACTGTGTGTTATCTGTGGTGTTACATAGGACTGCAGGTGACACCTACTACATTACCTGTACTCAGAGAGTTATCACTGTGTTATCTGTGGTGTTACATAGGACTGCAGGTGACATCTACTACATTATCTGTACTCAGAGAGTTATCACTGTGTTATCTGTGGTGTTACATAGGACTGCAGGTGACATCTACTACATTATCTGTACTCAGAGAGTGATCACTGTGTTATCTGTGGTGTTACATAGGACTGCAGGTGACATCTACTACATTATCTGTGCTCAGAGAGTTATCACTGTGTTATCTGTGGTGTTACATAGGACTGCAGGTGACATCTACTACATTATCTGTACTCAGAGAGTTATCACTGTGTGTTATCTGTGGTGTTACATAGGACTGCAGGTGACATCTACTACATTATCTGTACTCAGAGGGTTATCACTGTGTTATCTGTGGTGTTACATAGGACTGCAGGTGACATCTACTACATTATCTGTACTCAGAGAGTTATCACTGTGTTATCTGTGGTGTTACATAGGACTGCAGGTGACACTACTACATTATCTGTACTCAGAGAGTTATCACTGTGTTATCTGTGGTGTTACATAGGACTGCAGGTGACATCTACTACATTATCTGTACTCAGAGAGTTATCACTGTGTTATCTGTGGTGTTACATAGGACTGCAGGTGACACCTACTACATTATCTGTACTCAGAGAGCTATCACTGTGTTATCTGTGGTGTTACATAGGACTGCAGGTGACATCTACTACATTATCTGTACTCAGAGAGTTATCACTGTGTTATCTGTGGTGTTACATAGGACTGCAGGTGACATCTACTACATTATCTGTACTCAGAGAGTTATCACTGTGTTATCTGTGGTGTTACATAGGACTGCAGGTGACATCTACTACATTGTCTGTACTCAGAGAGTTATCACTGTGTTATCTGTTGTGTTACATAGGACTGCAGGTGACACTACTACATTACCTGTACTCAGAGAGTTATCACTGTGTTATCTGTGGTGTTACATAGGACTGCAGGTGACATCTACTACATTATCTGTACTCAGAGAGTTATCACTGTGTTATCTGTGGTGTTACATAGGACTGCAGGTGACATCTACTACATTATCTGTACTCAGAGAGTTATCACTGTGTGTTATCTGTGGTGTTACATAGGACTGCAGGTGACATCTACTACATTATCTGTACTCAGAGAGTTATCACTGTGTTATCTGTGGTGTTACATAGGACTGCAGGTGACATCTACTACATTATCTGTACTCAGAGAGTTATCACTGTGTTATCTGTGGTGTTACATAGGACTGCAGGTGACATCTACTACATTATCTGTACTCAGAGAGTTATCACTGTGTGTTATCTGTGGTGTTACATAGGACTGCAGGTGACATCTACTACATTATCTGTACTCAGAGAGTTATCACTGTGTTATCTGTGGTGTTACATAGGACTGCAGGTGACACCTACTACATTATCTGTACTCAGAGAGTTATCACTGTGTTATCTGTGGTGTTACATAGGACTGCAGGTGACATCTACTACATTATCTGTACTCAGAGAGTTAGTTATCACTGTGTTATCTGTGGTGTTACATAGGACTGCAGGTGACACCTACTACGTTATCTGTACTCAGAGAGTTATCACTGTGTTATCTGTGGTGTTACATAGGACTGCAGGTGACTACTACATTATCTGTACTCAGAGAGTTATCACTGTGTTATCTGTGGTGTTACATAGGACTGCAGGTGACATCTACTACATTATCTGTACTCAGAGAGTTATCACTGTGTTATCTGTGGTGTTACATAGGACTGCAGGTGACATCTACTACATTATCTGTACTCAGAGAGTTATCACTGTGTTATCTGTGGTGTTACATAGGACTGCAGGTGACACTACTACATTATCTGTACTCAGAGAGTTATCACTGTGTTATCTGTGGTGTTACATAGGACTGCAGGTGACATCTACTACATTATCTGTACTCAGAGAGTTATCACTGTGTGTTATCTGTGGTGTTACATAGGACTGCAGGTGACATCTACTACATTACCTGTAATCAGAGCGTTATGGGGTGGATCTGCCCTGTGTACCCCACAGTAGTAAGTGGACTCCGCTCATCCAATCTGTGATCTTCCCTCTTATTATAAACCCCCTTAGGCTGAAGAGCTGGCACTTTATCCTGCACAGTGGGTGTATAGAGACTTAAACAAACACAAGCAGATGGTGCAGTAACACTAACCGCCCCCGGGGTAATTAGTTACAGCCTGTGTCTATGTGGCAGCTGTTTGTTCTGCTGTATGGAGGGGGGTAAATACTTACTGGTTTTATATGTATATTACTGTGTAAATTCAGAGAATGCCGATCCCCCCAGAGTGGCGGCCACAGATGCCATAACTGCCACATCCCTGCCAATGCTGTACATAGGGCACATTATACATCTTCTCACTCTGGTGATAGGCAGAGAGCGGGTGTGACTGGTAGTGTCTGCTGAGCCCATGCCATCCAGAGGGCTACGGGTGTAGGGTGGTCACCTCTCACCAGGTTAATACTTTACAACATCATCATAGTTACATAAGCCACGCCCCAATCACTAATGCTTTCAGAAATAGTGAATATGACTCCTCCATCACAGACCCCCAGACTCAGACCCAAAGTGTATGCAAAATCAAACCCTCAGATACAGACCCCAACCTTATAATGAGTATCACTAATACAGACCTCAGACTAAACTCCATAAAAATATACAGACTCAAGACCAGTCCCTAAAATACAGACCCCAGACCAGACCACTAAGCTAATACAGACCCCAGACCAGACCCCCTAAACTAATACAGACCCCAGACCAGACCCCCTAAACTAATACAGACCCCAGACCAGACACCTAAACTAATACAGACCCCAGACCAGACTTCTAAACTAATACAGACCCCAGACCAGACCCCTAAACTAATACAGACCCCAGACCAGGCCCCTAAACTAATACAGACCCCAGACCAGACCCCCTAAACTAATACAGACCCCAGACCAGACCCCTAAACTAATACAGACCCCAGACCAGACCCCTAAACTAATACAGACCCCAGACCAGGCCCCTAAACTAATACAGACCCCAGACCAGACCCCTAAACTAATACAGACCCCAGACCAGACCCCTAAACTAATACAGATCCCAGACCAGACCCCTAAACTAATACAGACCCCAGACCAGACCTCTAAACTAATACAGACCCCAGACCAGACCCCTAAACTAATACAGATCCCAGACCAGACCCCTAAACTAATACAGATCCCAGACCAGACCCCTAAACTAATACAGACCCCAGACCAGACCCCTAAACTAATACAGACCCCAGACCAGACCTCTAAACTAATACAGACCCCAGACCAGACCCCTAAACTAATACAGACCCCAGACCAGGCCCCTAAACTAATACAGACCCCAGACCAGACCCCTAAACTAATACAGACCCCAGACCAGACCCCTAAACTAATACAGATCCCAGACCAGACCCCTAAACTAATACAGACCCCAGACCAGACCCCTAAACTAATACAGACCCCAGACCAGACCTCTAAACTAATACAGACCCCAGACCAGACCCCTAAACTAATACAGACCCCAGACCTGACCCCTAAACTAATACAGACCCCAGACCCCTAAACTAATACAGACCCCAGACCAGACACCTAAACTAATACAGACCCCAGACCAGACCCCTAAACTAATACAGACCCCAGACCAGACCCCCTAAACTAATACAGACCCCAGACCAGACCCCTAAACTAATACAGACCCCAGACCAGACCCCTAAACTAATACAGATCCCAGACCAGACCCCTAAACTAATACAGACCCCAGACCAGACCCCTAAACTAATACAGACCCCAGACCAGACCTCTAAACTAATACAGACCCCAGACCTGACCCCTAAACTAATACAGACCCCAGACCAGACCCCCTAAACTAATACAGACCCCAGACCAGACCCCCTAAACTAATACAGACCCCAGACCAGACCCCTAAACTAATACAGACCCCAGACCAGACCCCTAAACTAATACAGACCCCAGACCAGACCCCTAAACTAATACAGACCCCAGACCAGACCCCTAAACTAATACAGACCCCAGACCAGACCCCTAAACTAATACAGACCCCAGACCAGACCTCTAAACTAATACTGACCCCAGACCAGACCCCTAAACTAATACAGATCCCAGACCAGACCCCTAAACTAATACAGACCCCAGACCAGTCACCTAAACTAATACAGACCCCAGACCAGACCTCTAAACTAATACAGACCCCAGACCAGACCCCTAAACTAATACAGACCCCAGACCAGACCCCTAAACTACATTGTTGTCTTCGCATGGAATCAATTTTTGTGATCCATCTGAAGATCATAAAACTGATTAGATCGGGTTGTTTATAACCTCATCCCCCGGTCTGTATTTGGAGCGTTTCTGCCATGTATCCGCTTGTTTGGACTGCGACAAAAGTCAGACTTGCAGCACTTTTGGTCTGTCCAAAAAATAAGGATACACAATGAATAGGTGTTTTTTTTTTTAACCCTGATGTCTATGGAAGCGGACACTAAAGGGTTACCAGCAGAAACTGATCTATTGGTGTCCGTTTTGCAATCCGTTTTTTTTTCTCTGCACATGCTCAGAATGAAGGTGAAGGAAAAAAAAAAAAAAACAGAACCACCATAAATGGACACAAACGGGCAGTTTTTCTGACGGATTATGGCATGTTCTGTATAACCGTTTGTGACCGTTTTTTTAGACAGATTTGTGATAAGCGGACGCCAGGCACAGATGTGTGCACAGCCTCAGTGTTTACCAAAAAATGAGAAATCACCGCTAAAAACGTGATGTGATTGTCCCTCCAGTCTTTGTCTCATCGTCCTCCCTGTCCGGTGTGACTGTGCAGCGGTGCGGTGTGCGGTGTCATCGGCTGTCCGGGCTCCCCCACCATCTGCTCTTCTTATGTCACTGCTCTCTTATCCATCGGAACAAGTCAAATAAATCTGCAGGATCTCAGCTTAATGGTAATGACTGCAGAGGAGCCGGCACAGTGTAAGCTGCTCATAGGGGTCTTATCCCCCCGCCCGCACAGTCACACTGCTTATATAAACCTGAGTGCTATATTATATACAGTACAGCCTCATATAGCCAAGTGTCAGCCTGTCATTATCCTGTACTCCGAGTGTCAGCCTGTCATTATCCTATACCCCAAGTGTCAGCCTGTCATCATCCTGTACCCCCAGTGTCAGCCTGTCATTATCCTGTACCCCGAGTGTCAGCCTGTCATTATCCTGTACTCCGAGTGTCAGCCTGTCATTATCCTATACCCCAAGTGTCAGCCTGTCATTATCCTGTACCCCCAGTGTCAGCCTGTCATTATCCTGTACCCCCAGTGTCAGCCTGTCATTATCCTGTACCCCCAGTGTCAGCCTGTCATTATCCTGTACCCCGAGTGTCAGCCTGTCATTATCCTGTACCCCAAGTGTCAGCCTGTCATTATCCTGTACCCCGAGTGTCAGCCTGTCATTATCCTGTACCCCCAGTGTCAGCCTGTCATTATCCTGTACCCCGAGTGTCAGCCTGTCATTATCCTGTACCCCCAGTGTCAGCCTGTCATCATCCTGTACCCCGAGTGTCAGCCTGTCATTATCCTGTACTCCGAGTGTCAGCCTGTCATTATCCTGTATCCCGAGTATCAGCCTGTCATTATCCTGTACCCCAAGTATCAGCCTGTCATTATCCCGTACCCCGAGTGTCAGCCTGTCATTATCCTGTACCCCCAGTGTCAGCCTGTCATTATCCCGTACCCCAAGTATCAGCCTGTCATTATCCCGTACCCCGAGTGTCAGCCTGTCATTATCCTGTACCCCCAGTGTCAGCCTGTCATCATCCTGTACCCCGAGTGTCAGCCTGTCACTATCCTGTACCCCGAGTGTCAGCCTGTCATTATCCTGTACCCCGAGTGTCAGCCTGTCATTATACTGTACCCCCAGTGTCAGCCTGTCATTATCCTGTACCCCCAGTGTCAGCCTGTCATTATCCTGTACCCCGAGTGTCAGCCTGTCATTATCCTGTACCCCCAGTGTCAGCCTGTCATTATCCTGTACCCCCAGTGTCAGCCTGTCATCATCCTGTACCCCGAGTGTCAGCCTGTCATTATCCTGTACTCCGAGTGTCAGCCTGTCATTATCCTGTATCCCGAGTATCAGCCTGTCATTATCCTGTACCCCAAGTATCAGCCTGTCATTATCCCGTACCCCGAGTGTCAGCCTGTCATTATCCTGTACCCCCAGTGTCAGCCTGTCATTATCCCGTACCCCAAGTATCAGCCTGTCATTATCCCGTACCCCGAGTGTCAGCCTGTCATTATCCTGTACCCCCAGTGTCAGCCTGTCATCATCCTGTACCCCGAGTGTCAGCCTGTCACTATCCTGTACCCCGAGTGTCAGCCTGTCATTATCCTGTACCCCGAGTGTCAGCCTGTCATTATACTGTACCCCCAGTGTCAGCCTGTCATTATCCTGTACCCCAAGTGTCAGCCTGTCATTATCCTGTACTCCGAGTGTCAGCCTGTCATTATCCTGTACCCCAAGTGTCAGCCTGTCATTATCCTGTACTCCGAGTGTCAGCCTGTCATCATCCTGTACCCCCAGTGTCAGCCTGTCATCATCCTGTACCCCCAGTGTCAGCCTGTCATCATCCTGTACCCCCAGTGTCAGCCTGTCATCATCCTTTACCCCCAGTGTC